>WTSP01024783.1:56585-85730 GCA_025331215.1 Actenoides lindsayi | reverse complement strand
GGGGAGGGAGGGGGAGATCCCAGTGAGGATGAAGAAGAGGGAGGAAGAAGGTCCCACTGAGGAGGAAGGGGGGGGGGGAAGAGACCAATACGGATGAGGAGGATGGAGGAAGGGGCAGGGTGCGTGTCCTCCCGAGGTGCCGGTCCTCCCGAAGAGTGAGACTGAAAACAGCCCAGGGGAGTCGTGCTCCCTTCGAGACCTGGGGCTGTCCGGCCTGGAGAAGTGAAGACTGAGAGGGGATCTGATCAATGCTGATCGGATTGGGTGGGGATCAAGAGGATGGGGGCAGAATCTTGTCAGCGGTGCCCAGTGACAGCACAAGGGGCAATGGGCATCAACTGGAACCCAGGAGGTTCCATCTGAACAGGAGATAAAACTTTGCTGTGGGGGTGTCAGAGCCTGGCCCAGGCTGCCCAGAGAGGTTGAGGAGTTCTTTACCTGCTTTCGGATTTTTATTCCTTCCTTTGACTTCTCCTTTGCAAATTTATCATAAAGTTGCTGGGTCTGGTGGCTGAGAAACAAGAAGTGCTGAATCTTTGAGGGCACCAGCAGTTTGTGTTTGTTGTGGTCCCTTCGCCTTGCCCAGAGCTCTGGCAGGGAGCCAGCTGGCTGCAGACAGCGTCCTGTGGCCCCAGGATGCTGGGCAGTCCTTGTGGCACCAGACCAGGACTGCTGGGATGCTCTGTCCCAGAGGTCAAGGGCTGTGGCCCCACAGGCTGCTCTGGTTTTGTATGTCTGAGCCTAGGACAAAGTCAGACCTGAGTGCAGGCAGCAGAAAGGTAGAACCTCCACCTTTCTCTGGGATGTTTTCTCTGGGTGGACCAAAACTTCAACAGTGATTTGTTTCTTGTGGCACTCCAAGCCTTGCTGACCCTCTGACAGGGCCGTGGGGTGTAGCAGTGGTAGTGAAGCCCACAGCAGGGGTGTCCTGCACCCTCTGGGCAAATCCTTATGGATTTGAGCCACCCTTTGCAACACTGAGCCCCACGATCTGAGTTTCTCTTTGCTTTTGTCCTGCAGTCCCACCCGCTGTCCCTGTGCAACACCAGTGAGGATGAACACACCGAGTCGGGATTCATCACCATCGTCAAGCTCGAACAGCCGGATCGGGATCCCAACCCCTGCCTGTCGCTGGCTAACAAGGTAGGTCCAAAGATGCCCCCAGTGGCATCAGCCTTGGAAGTGAAACTCCTGGTGCAGGGAAGAGAAAGAGCAGGAGGAGGCAGTGGGGTAGGAAAGAGCTGCTGGAAGGTGGAGAAAAGGACAAGGACAGAGCAGGGCCCTTGGCAGAAGGGGTCCTTTGGGAGAGACACTGTGTCAGCCATCCCTGGTACCCATCCCTCCTTGTTGTTTGGACTGTCTGGCTGGTGTGGAGTTTTCCCTGACCTGACTGGGACAGCTCAGACCTTTCCTCAGCATCCCATGCACTTTACTGCCTGGCAGCCTCGTGCTTCTCCTGTTTTGTAGCCTCCCCTCGTGCAGGCCCACTGAGAGGATTTGTGTTTCCTGTGTCCTGTGGGAAAGCATGGACACAGAAAACATCTTGTGGTCCTGTCTTTAAAGATAATGCTGCAGTATTTCATTGGATGAGGTGCGTGGAAGATCAGCGCTGAGCAATTCAGACAAATGCCAACCAGATGGACTAGTGGTGGGACATGACTCTTGAGCAGTGTGGGCCACTATCAACCCTGCACAGGGATGGGAGATCTCAGAGGTCTTCAGATCTGGTCTCCTGGGAAAGAGGTGAAACAGCAGTTACTGGGTCAAAAGCTGATGTCACCAGTACAATTCTCTGGTAATAAGGAAGCCAGGTAGGAACGAGGGTCAGTTTAAGTCTTAAAATCTTTGTGTCTCTGATAACGTTGTGTGGATAAGGCTAACGTGGGCTTGTTCTCCAGTGGTTCACTGCATCCTTTTATTGGCTCTGTGCTAGATGTGGTGTTATTTTCCACAAGCGCTGCACAAACGTGGGGGAAAAAGCACCTGGTTTAGCTCTTCTTGGCTTTATCTGGATTGCATCTGGTGATGCTGCTGCCCTTGTCTGTTTTCAGCTGGTAGTGACATGCTGGGGATGGGGACAGGCTTCTCTTCTGTCCTCCCTGCAGCTTGGCTGAAGAGGGCAGGCAAAACTTGTATCAAGCAGTTGTTCCTGCACAGCAGGTTTGGGTTTTTTTCACAGAGGCTGTGACCACAAGAGCGAGGAAGAGGATGCGATGCGGTGATGGATTTGCCACCCTGGGGCTGGTTCCCCCCATCTGCCTGGGCAGCCAGGCAGCAATGCCTGGCCCTTTCTGGAGCAGGTGGAAACCCCAGTTTGGTTTGCTGCTGCTCTGGAGCTGCTGCCAGCTGTTAGCATAAGCCAGTTGCTGGAGATCCTGACCTGCTACCCAGTTACCCCACATCTGGAAAGTGGCCTGGTCCCACCTGTGGGTGTTAGTGGTGCACGAGGCTGGTGGGATGAAGAGTCAAGCCAAGGGCTTCCCACACACCTTGTGACAGACCTGAGAGCGAGGGCTCTGTGGGTGCCTTAGGGAGCACAGCTGGGTGCTCCAACTGTCCCATGTCCATCCAGGTGTGACCATGACATTATAGTGGTCTGGGGCTGCCACATCTCCTATGGAAGGATGCTGGGGCTGGGGGCAGCAATGGCTGGTTTGGTCAGTGCAGCTACTGTGCCAGATGTTGAACAGGAGAAAGGAGCAGCTTCAAAGACTCATCTTCCACTTAAGAACCTAAAAGGTTTAAAAACTGTTTTGCTGGTTTTGTCCTTAACCTTCGGGTCTCTGGTCGTAACACTGGAAGTACCAGTGTGTGACCAAGTCCAGGGACTGGCTGAGGAAGATCTGCACAGGGAGGACAAGACATAGCATGTTGCTGCACCATGGTCTTCCTCACTAGCCATGATCCCTTCTCCAGGGCCACTAAACATTTCCCCCCCCCCCCCCCCAGCAAATAAATGCCTCGGTTCATTGCCTGGACTTTACTCATCACTGCTTTGTTGCCAGAACTGAACCCAGCGCTGGGTTTGAGATCCAGCTGAACATGACATTGGTTGTCATCCTGCTCCAAGATGTCACCTGAGGAGGCTCACAGCTCAGCTCCCCTCAAAGAAGACAAGTTCAGCCATGAATTACAGGCAGATGCTCTTTAAGCTGGCCCCGTCCCTGGGCCCTGCCTTGTACCTTGGCTCCTCCACCCCCCCTGCAATTGCTGTTAGGCTGCTTTTCCATCCTTCTGAAGCCTCTGCCAAGCTCATCAGTCAGATCTCTTCCTCAAAATCCCTGGACACCGCTTCTTCTCGTGAGCAGGGACGTAGCTGTGGGAGGTGGCTGGTGCTCGCTGGAACAGGAGCCTTGTTTCCCTGGCATGTGTTTCTTGTGGCAAAGCTTTGCATGTTGAATTGCAGCACTAATATCAACGGTGATAAAAATAGCCGTGTGCAAAGTGCTATCAGGACCTTTCCTTCAGCTGTCAGCCAGCCAAGCAGTGCACACAGACAGCCCTGTCCAGGGAGGGTACCTCCACCAGCCACCGCTTCTCCTCTCTTCCATTCAAGCCCCGCTTCAGTGCGTGGAGCTAAAACTGATAGGGAAGGTGTTTGGTCTGCAAGGGGAGAGGAGGGCATGGAAAATACCTCTGGAATCAATTCAGAGCGGTCTATTTTCCTTTCTGAGGCAACATTTTAATTATTTTAGTGTATTTTATCTTTCCCGAGTGAACCGTTGATTGCCAGCATGGTTGGCAGACTGCTGAGACCTCCCGAATCACCCTGGGAAGGTGCATTTGCACCAGGAATGTTTCAGTCCTGAGCAGGGGGGGTCGGCTGTGCCGCGTGGCCGGAGAAATCCCAGGGAGCGGCAGCAAGCGCTCGGAACGGGATTGCAGCAAGCAGCTTGTGAACAGCCTGGACAACTGTGCTGTCCTTGGCAACAGGAGTCAGAACGGTGCTGGGAAGAGTCACTTGGCCAGTCTCAGTTGTTTGTTTCCCCATTGCCTGGGTCTTTTGCAGCATAAAATCTTTGTGGAGCTGTTCGTTGTTCATCAAACCTCGATTGGCTCCAATGGGTGGAAGTCACCACCTAAAAGTCCTGTTTCTTCTTTGGTGCTGGCAAATGCTGAGGCTCCTTTGATCCCAGGCAGGACCTCAGTCTCTGATCCCTGCCCCGAGCTTCTGATCCCACTTTTCCAGCTTCCCCCTCTGGTATCCCGATCCCAGGAGTGTCAAATCCTAGCAGCAACTCGGAGCCTTCAGCCCTGCCTCCGTGGTCTTCCCACTCTCATCCTCATCCCCAGACCCAGGCACCCAGCTTCTCCCTGGCGAGGTGCGCAGAGGTGACCGGCACCTGGGATGCCGGCCTCGGGGTCGGGACCCTGAGCGAGGGATGGAGCCGAACTGGTTCCGCCGTTGCTCGCTGCAGCGGGAACGGGGCATTCCCTCCGCTCGGCCGGCACCCCGCGTTTGATAGCGCAGCTGGGAAGCGGCAGCACTGACCTCCGGCCCCTGAGCTGGGTTTGGCAATGCGGTGGGTGAGCCGCAGCAGCAGCTCCGGCAGCTCCCTGTTTGCACAGGCGCTCGGGACGCGCAGATCAAAGGGCTCCGCATGAGTAACAGCGGCCCAGCCCTGCACTTTGTTCACGTTCCCGTCTCCCTTTCACAAGAGGCTGCCTCTGCCTGCCTGCGGGGCTCGAAGGGCTCGGTGGGAGGACGTGGGTGACCCCGCAGGGTCCTCCAGGCAGCGTGCTTTGACCTCACCAGGATGGCACGTACGCTCGTTTGGGTGGGTCTCCAAGCTGTCCTCCTCGGTGGGCTGTGAAAAGCCATCTCTCTCCTAATCCTAGAGCAGAGCTGCAGCCCAGGCATCACCTGAGCTTCTGGCTGATAATGTGGGGCACGGGGACCAGGGAGAGCGAAGTGTATGGGAGTCAGGTCCAGAGACAGTGAGAAGTGGGGACCTGCAGAGGTTTCTGCTCTGCTGGGACGGGAGGGTTACAAAGGGGTCGGCAGGGCTGATGGAGTTGCAGATGCCTCCCCAACAAATCCTGCTTTGAAGCAACGTGGCACAGAGAGCTGGGGAGTTCGCTGTTTAGGTTTAAGGGTTGCTGTGACTGCAAGCCCACCAACTCATTTCCCTCTACAACTGTAGGGAGAAACCATCCGTGAGCTGCAGAGCTCTGGGAAGAGCAGGCACTGCAGCTCAACACAAGTACAGAAACCAAGGTGTAAACTATTTTCTCCATCTAAGTAGCAAGTTCTTCTTTCTTCTGCGAAGAGCCAGGGAGGAAGATTCATATCCAAATGGTAGCTGTTGATACAGATGTACAATACAAAATGTCCACTGAAGCATCTGTTCTTTTGGACAGGCAAAGCTGGCGGGGGAACGTGGAGCCCGTGCGATCCTTTTTGACATCACTGATGATGAAAGTGCTGCTGATCAGGTACAAACCCCATTGATAAGCCTCTTGCTACAAGAAGGACATTGAGGGGCTGGAGCATGTCCAGAGAAGGGCAGTGAAGCTTGCTGAAGGGTCTAGAGCACAAGTGTGGTGACAAGCAGCTGAGGGACCTGGGGTTGTTCATCCTGGAGGAAAGGAAGCTCATGGGAGACCTTCTGGCTCTTGACAGCTCCCTGACAGGAGGTTGGAGCCAGGGGAGGTTGGGCTCTTCTCTTAAGGAACAAGTGACAGGACAAGAGGAAATGGTTTCAAGTTGCACCTGGGAAGGTTTAGGGTGGATATGATTAAAAATCTCTTCCCCGCAGGGGTTGTCCAGGCCTGGCCCAGGCTGCCCAGGGCAGGGGTGGAATCCCCATGATCCCTGGAGGGGTTTCAAAGCTGTGGAGATGTGGTGCTGAGGGACATGGGTTAGTGGTGCTCTGGCAGTGCTGGGTTAATGGTTGGACTTGATCTTAAAGGTCTTTTCCAATCAAAATGGTTCTATGTTTCTATGCTATGAAGTGAGGTTTAACACTCATAATTTAAACAATATGTGTTATGTTTCCTTAGGATTCTTGGAAGTATTTTAACTCTGTGTCAGACGAGTCTGTCTTACGTTCTGATTTCCTATCTGTGCTAAGCAATGTGGAATACATTCTTATCAAGGCAACTTACGGCCAAGGATTACAGCAAAGCAGGTAAAGCACCCTCTGATTACATTTACTTATTATATTGCTTTTACTGTAATTTCACCTAGAAATATTCCCAAGTGACCAGTACAGTAAGGGTTTAACTCAAATTAGAGGAATTTCCAATTTCGTATTTATAACTCCTGTTCTTCCAGTGATAAGAAATCATTCATGGCAGCAAAATCCCTCTTTAATTCTTCCTGTGAAGCACTTTAAGTGCCTTTGCTTCTTTCTTTGATAGAAAAGCCCATGAAGAAGCACAGGGCCTTGAGGGCTGACAAATGATATAGTTAGATATTTTCTAAATTATTTCTTTCTCATCTAATTTTTATGGGCATTGAATTTTTTTTGTGCTTTTTGGTTGGCTGTTTTATTGGGTTTTGTTCCAATTGAAACAATTTATCCCTGGAGTTCTTGGGTTTGTACCCATCTAAGTCTCTCCTGTAGTTTTATGCAATCTAGGCAGTGGTATTAAATATTCCCATCTCAGAATGATAGCAGTTTATTGCTATTTTGAACAGAAATAGGTTACTGATGGGAGGGAGGAGATGGGATGTGGCCATTGAATCTGTCAGTTCAGAAACTAACAGGAGGAGCAGAGATGGGTCCAAAGAAAACCCAATATCTGTATGTCTTCCCAGATTTCAGCTTATTTTTGATTCCCATGCCCTCAACTCTCTCTTCTGTCAGCTCTGTCCAAAAGTCTGTGGGATAAACCAGTTTCTGAGGCAGAAATACATCCTCTTGCATGGCAGTGGGTTTGTCAAGTTTTGGAGACTAATGGGAACCAACCTCTCTTTCTTTGAAGTACATCTGATTTGTATGTCCTGAAATGCCATGAATGAGTAAAGAATCTCCAGATTTTATTGAGATATTTGCATGGGGAAAAGGGGCTCAGGGGAGATTTTTGTATGGTCCCCCTGACCTTGAAGCATAAAAATCATTAGGTCTCAGTTTTGGGGCTAGAACTTCTGTAGCTCTTCACACTCTTTCCTGCTTCTACCTTGTAGAATTGCAAATATCTCAATGGAAATTGCAGTGAAGTTTGAAGAAATGCATCGAGGTAGAGCTAGAGCTCATCTTGTAGAGCATTGCAGATGTCCTGCTGGTTATGCTGGATTGTCCTGTCAGGTACAGAGTCCTTGAATCCTTTTTGAGTGTCTAATAGGAAGACACCAAAAGAAGTTACTTAAGCAGCTTTTTAAATTGCTTGCAACTGTTGGTAGCTGTGACCATATCTGCCCTTACTTTATTATTTTTGTCACTCCCCTGACAAACAGAGCTGTGCTCCAGGGTACTACAGGGGAACGCACACAAAACTTGGTGCAAAAGAGCCTCATGGTCTGATAGTACCTTGTGTGCCATGTCAGTGCAACAACCACAGTGAAACCTGCGATCCTGACACCGGAAAGTGCTTGGTATGTACAGTTTGTACATGTTTCTGGTGGTTTCACCTGTGCCTACCATGGCAGTAACCTATGGAAGGAGTTTCTGGGAGATGTATATGTCTGTATTATTTAGAAAATTTCCCACCCAACTCTAGAAAATCTGAGTAGTATTTCCCTTAGGGTCCATTCAGTTAAATTGGGAGTCCTTTAAGATCATCAATGACAGAGCCTGGAACAGGCTACCCAGAGAGGTTGTGGAATCTCCTTCTCTAGAGACTTTCAAGACTCCCCCCCTGGATCTGTTCCTGTGTGACCTGCACTGGGTGATCCTGCTCTGGCAGGGGGGTTGGACTCGGTGATCTCTAGAGGTCCCTTCCAACCCCTACCATTCTATGACTGATTCTATGATCAAGTCCAACCATTAACCCAGCACTGCCAGAGCACCACTAACCCATGTCCCTCAGCACCACATCTCCACAACTTTGAAATGCCTCCATGGATCATGGGGACTCCACCACTGCCCCGGGCAACCTGGGCCAGCCCTGGACAACCCTCAAGGGGAAGAAATTCTTCATAATGTCCAACCTAAACCTTCCCTGGTGCAACCTGAGGCCAGTTCCTCTTGTCCCAATTTAGTATTTTAATACTAATATCACTGGCCATTGATCAGTACTGTTGACAAATTAAATGTAATGTCTATGAATCCTAACTGTGGATGGCTCCTGGTTTACAGCATTCAAATGCATTTACTAAAACATTGAAACTTATCTTTTTACTGTTAAATTTCTCCCATCAGTTGTTTGATTATTTTTTTTTCTCTTTTTCAAGTTTTGTTGTTGTTGTTGTCTTGGTTTTGGGTTTGGTTTTTTGCTTTGTACTGTGATTTCCTGGCCTGGATTAGTAAAAGCAAAAATGTATAAACCTTAAGTGAAATTCAGAATGGGAAATTAGGTCAGCCTTGCCTGCGGGGATATTCACATATGAGAAAATACGCTGGAATTCTGCTATTTTTTGCATAAAAGGTTCCTCCACTCAGAGAATGCTGATCCATGGGTAGGAACATTGGGAGATGATTGTTGGAAACGCTCGCTACACATTTATTGATTGGGGGGGGGGGGGGCGGGGATAAAGTTCTTGTTTGTTGTTGGTCTTAAACTGTTTGAATTTCTTTTTTATGTCTCAGAACTGCAGAGATAACACGGTTGGTGATTCCTGCAGTGTTTGTGCCCCAGGCTACTATGGGAAAGTCCTTGGCTCCATCAGTGACTGCTCCCTTTGTGCCTGTCCCAGAGCCAACCCTGTTAGGTAACCTGAGCTTATTAAATCCAATGTACATTTTAGCATTCTGGATTTATTGTGCTGTATGTCGCATCTCCTACTCCCACAATGTAATGACAACAGGACTTAGTTCTGGTTGTGTGTCCTTAATTTTTAGATATTTGAAAGCTACTGAAGCTACTTGGAGCTTACACTCCAAGCTGTCCACAACAGGTGGTAGCTGAGGTTTTAAAATAAAAATATTAACTGATAGATAAGTAATTTTCTTTTTTTTTTTCCTCTTAAGAGTAGATCAGCCACATAGAATGTTTTCTAGATAATGCAATAAGTTACTTTGATATGTTTTAGATTCAAATATGGTTGGTTTTCTTTGTATTTACCAAAAATTCAGTCCGTCTCCAATCAATGCAGGAGCTTCTCATGAGATCAGTCCTAGGGGAAGAACAAGTACTCCATTGTCTGAAGCTTACATATCTGTTTTTTTGGCCAAGGAACAATTAACTTCATATTTTGAAAATAAAAATGCTGTGCAGGCTCTTTCTTTTTCTTTCTGCTTTTTTCCTTTTCCTTCTTTTTTCCTCTCCTTTTTTTTTCTCCCTTCTTTTTTTCTTCTCCTTTTTTTTCTCTCCTTCACTTTTCATTTTCTCTAAAAGCCTGAAAATCCTATTTTTTCACTTTTGGATAACTGAATCAGGGTCTAGCAACTCTGATGTTCTCGTGAGAGTCTCAGTTACATATATACTGTAGCCATACCATGCAACATACATTTTTCATTGGTTTAGCTTTTCAAAGGAAGGCCAGAAGGTACTTCTAGCATATTATACGGTACTGGAGTTGAATTGGGAAAGCAAACTTTTTAAGAAACAAATAATTTAAAGTACGAATTCTCGGGCACTGCATCAGATCAAGCAGAGGATGCTGTTGCTTACAGCACTGAACCTGTGACTGGAAGTGTTCCTTGTCCTTGTATGATCTTCCATTTCTATGCTAACAGGTGTTTCTTTATCCTTCCTCTAGTTTTAGTCCCACTTGTGTCCTGAAAGGTCTCCAGGATTACCACTGTGACGCTTGTCTCCCTGGATATGAAGGACAGTACTGTGAAAGGTGAGTTACACACAATGTCCCAGCTCCCAAGAACCAGCTTGATTAACACAGCCCAAATTTGTGCTCGGATTATTCAGTGTTTGTAAATAAATATGAGTCTTGATGGATGTGGTGATTTGTGAGTTATGGGTAAGAAGCCGTCAATTAACCACCTCTCTCATGAATCTCAAAGGATAAATATAACATCTGATCTCACCATGACTGTCCCCTGGTGTTCAGTGTCCCATTCCTCCCTGTGCAGGTGCTCCCTGGGCTATTACGGTGACCCTCAGCTTCCCGGGGGCAGCTGCCACCCGTGTCAGTGCAATCCCAGCGGCTCCCTTCATGGCAACTGCCATCTTGCCACGGGCCAGTGCGTCTGTAAGCAAGGAGTGACAGGACAGCTCTGCGAGGAGTGTGAGCCGAGACATCTTCTTCTGGAAGACCAGTGTGTTTGTAGGTGGTTTCTAAATTGTCTACTTTCCCAGTGAGCTTTTTCCCCAGTGTTTTTTGTTTGTTTTTATTTTTCCCCCAGTGGTCTATTCTGGTGATATTTAGGTGCACATGGTTATTCCTTGAGTGTTTTCATGTTTTCAGGTCTCATTTTCTTTTCTATGAAAGTAAAGAAATCTTCAATATCTGTGTAAAACAGAAAGCTTTGGGCTGGGTAATCACCAGAGACCTAAGCTCAACCATTTTGTGAACACAGAGGAAAACACAGTAGAAATCATGACATCAAACAAGTAGTTAATCCTTAAAATGGCTTAATTAGTGTTACTGACAAGTTTAAAGAATGATAATTTTAATACTTTTTTTTAATTTTTTTTTCTTGACTGTAGCACACTTATTTATCTGAAAATGTGTAATTCCTGTGTCGTTGACCCTTTGGATGTGAGGTTGTTGTAATAATATTTTTTAGATGCCCAGGTAGGTAGGCATTTACCCCTAATGATTAATTAGATCCCACAATAATTAGTCATGTAATTCCTTATGAGGGGGTGGATAACAGAAAGATGCAGCAAGTACAACGATTTGGGATTTAGGATGCAGATTTCGCTTTGTATAAGTAAGAAAAAAAAACCCA
Organism: Actenoides lindsayi; assembly: GCA_025331215.1. Classification (NCBI taxonomy): domain Eukaryota; kingdom Metazoa; phylum Chordata; class Aves; order Coraciiformes; family Alcedinidae; genus Actenoides; species Actenoides lindsayi. Next base: position 74,775 of record WTSP01024783.1, on the reverse strand, counting down.
ACAAACCAAAACACAAGGAATAAGTGGAATTACACCACTGCAGACTTGAATTTCCTGTCTTTTGAATCTGTTTGAATGAGTGTCAGCAGTATGAGCCTGGATTTAGAGCAATATAGCTAAATGGACTCAATAAACTGATAAGCAAGCAACTCAACAGCTAGCAGGATCAATAAGGCTTGAACATGTGCTAACCTAAGGAGAGGATGTTTGGCATAGGTTCACTCTTGGGACAAGGAGGAGACAATTCTATTTAATTATAATTACGATACTTATTAACATATTAATATGATAAATTTAGTATGTTATTATCCAGTTAGTGTAATATTATTCTCTTTGTATATTAATATTATTATCTTACCATTAATATTAGTAGACTTAATCCCTCAACTCCAAAGGTGAAGGCACAAACTGTGGAAATCAAAATAAATCTCAGTATCTGTTGGCTTCTTTTTCATATTAATATTGTTTCCTCCTCTTCAAATGGTTTCTTTATAGCTTGTGACGACAACTGCACAGGAGTCTTGTTGACCAGTTTGGATGATCTCAGCCAGGCCATACTTTCAGTCAACCTCACCGGCGTTGCCCGCGTGCCCTATGGGATATTGTCAGAGTTGGAGAATGCAACGAAACATCTGAAGGTAAAATGGAATTCACAAACAGAAGAAAATATTGAAAGTGTCCAACAGTGAAGCTTTCTACCTGGCTTTTTGTGTCCTGAGTTGGAGGACTTCCAGGCTGCTTGTGGCCAACTTTCCTCCCAGCTGCTCTCCCCTTTAAACAAAACCTGAAATACCATGTCTTGTGGTTCTACAAGGTCATTTATGGTTGCCAAGGATTAAGTACATGTGGTCTCTGCACAAAGCCAGAGATAAACAGAATCCTCCCTATTCCATGACTGCTAAAATATGCACATTTATTGATAAGAGTCTGCTCAGCAATAAGTCTAGCAACACAAACTAAAGACAGAAACCCCTATTGCAGCAAAATGAAAACAGTGTGAACCTTCTCGTGCTGCTGAATTTGGCAAGTGAAGAATTTGAATTAAAACGTCTTAAATGTAAAATGTAAGGCAGACTGAACTCCAGGCAGTGCACTTCAAAACATTAAGAACTGCAATATCTGAAGGAAAACTTGATTAAATTATGCTTGTGCTTCAGTAGAAATACTCTTACCCTTTAGTTGTAGTTGCTAACCTTTTAGTTTATAAATCTGTTTCGCTTCCCTTCCTTTGTCATGAAGCATAAACATACCGAATTATTGTAATACTTAAAGGCTGCAGTTGACTTGCTTTCTATAATCATTTTGTGTTTGTATGGGAGCATCATCTTCTGGGACTATAAACATTCAATATGTCACTTTTATTTAGCACTTTAATTATAAAGCAAAATCAAATCTGAGGTTAAAATAAAAGCAGTTTAAGTTTCTCCTTTAGTACATACATTTTTTTTTTTTATAATATTAAAATCAAATCAAAGCCAGCTGTCACTCTTAGAAGTGGGATGCTAAAAGTGATAATAAAACTTCTTGTGTGATTTCTGTTCATGTAAGCCCACAATGTTCTTTAAAAAACTTAAATGTTGAGGGTAAGTTGGTACTCTCATTATTTTTCTCTGTTGGGGAGGGAAGCAGGTATTCCCCTGTTTCTGGCTAAACAAAGATCACCTTCCCTTTTGCCTTGGTCCAAAGTAATTGTAGCTGGAAGCTGGAAAATCCTCACACTTATGGAATTGTGGATCTTCCCTGAAGGGCCATCCCCTGTGCTTTATTGTGACTTTGCCTCATGCTGGTTGTTCCGGAATACGAGTATTTCCTCTTGCCTATGATTAGCTGTGGGTCTTTCGATAATTATCCAATCAGATTTTCTGCTCCTCACTGATTCTGCATCTCCACTCCATCTGAGAGCTTCAATAGTTCTGTTTTGCTGGTTAAAGCCACCTGCTTTACTCTTCCTGATGCATCCAGACATACCTGCTGTCCCATTCTGGGTTTTGAACTGGACTTCTAAAGCTCAGGAAGCACAAGAGCTTCAGCTTCTGCTTTTCTTTCACTTATTCTGTCCTCATGCTGAGGAAGGAGACGTTGAAGTTTCCATTTGGCACAATGCTGTTGGATAATCCTGTGTATTACTTCCTTAATGGGCAAAATAATACTTATTATGGTATTTACAATGACTGTCTCTGAAACATCAGATCTCTCAAAATAGCCCAAAATAGCCTTTCCCAGACGTGCTGTTTTTGCAAGACATTTTTTTTTTGCACCTTTAGAGAAGTGGTGTTCTGTTGCAAGCCTTGACTGTATCAGATATGATACACTTGGGTACAATGGCCTATTTATTGCCACACAGAGCAGTTCTGAAGGTGGCCTTGAAGCCAAATACAGCCTATTATTCTTCCTTTTTGGTGAGAGGATCCACAGCACTGCTTGTGTTGCCTTATTGTGTCTGGAGGGCCCAAATCCTGAACTGAGGACCACGCACTGGGCTTTGACTTGGAAATATAGAGCGCTCAAGGGTCATCCTCACAGATATTCCCTAGATGCAGCTGTTTAGACAAGACCAGCTGCTGGAACAGTAGCATCTCTGGGGCTGGATGGACGACAGGAAGGAAGCTGAAGTAGCATCAGGGGAGGTTGAGGTTGGATGTAAGGAAGAATTTCTTTACTGAGGGGTGAGGCCTTGGAACAGGCTGCCCAGGGAAGGAGTGGAGTCACCATCCCTGTAGAAGTTCAAAGAACATCTAGATGTGGCACTTCAGGCCATGGTTTAGTGCTCCTGATAATGGATCAGGACCACTTAGTAGATGGTTGGACTTGATGGTCTTGAAGGTCATTTCCAGTCTTAGTGATTCTATGATAATTTGACGGGCCTTGAAACATCTCAGAGTAGCTTATTTGAGCAGCTCAGGCTGTGTTGAAATGAAGATGCAGGAATGCAGAAATTACTCTTCCTTATTACTTGATTGAAAGTACAGCATGTCTGGATCCTTCTTTCCTTATTTAAAGAAATGATGCACTTTGTCGCATGAACCATATGTACACAATTACTTTGCCATCTTACGTGCTTTGAAAATCAGTCATTCAGAACGTATAAACAAACTAAACAGTGCACATGATTCTTTTCTTCCTGGAACTTTTCTGGACCCACAACAAAATCTTTACATTGCAGTTTGTTGTTTCCTCTTGTTTCTTATAGGGGTCTATAGTTCCTAGAGAAAATCCATCTTACCCTTTTGCTACAGCAAAAGAAAGTCTGCTGAGTTTATCAAGGGGAATCGATCAGCTGCATGAAGAGGTAGGTGCCAGCTTCTTTATTTTCAGCCTTTCTGGAGAAATCTCTTGAGATTTCACAGCACGGTACGTAAATGCCAGAGAGAACTTCAGGAAGTATTTTAAACCTGTACAGTTCAGTGAACAAATTCAGTCCCTTCTGTAATGTTCCTGAGTCACTTTTCTGTGGAATTCTAGAGTGCTGTATATCATACAGGGGATTTACATGATTTCTGTTAAAAGTTCAGAAGCTTTTTGTACTGTGATCATTTAAGGCCCTAAAACTAGAGAAAGGGAAATACTTTTTTCTCCCTGGTTTTAAAACGTAGAGCTTACTCAAAATTATGTTACAGCTGAATAATCACCAAAAAGTCTTTGATGCCTCAAAGTATGGTGTTGAAAATGATCTCAGCAGAAATAAATCTATTGGAAATCCACATGAAATGTAGACTGTGTTTGGGTTCTTTACTCAGTTTTAGCACAAGAAACATTTTAGGTAGAAAATTGACAACAGCACTTCAGGCACTGGATCTCATTTGTTGCAACCATACATCACTAATTTTCTGACCATAGATACAGAATCTAACAAGGTGCAGTGTTGTTATTGCTAATAGTGATGTATACAGAAGAGTAATTTTCTTAAGGTACCTTAATTGTAACTAAAAAAAAAAACATGTGATGTTTGCTTTGTTCAAGAAATGTGTGGTAATTATGATCTTATTGATTATGAAAATAATTGATAACACAATTCTTCATTGATATCAGAGACTGGTACTTTCAGTATAACTAGGACATCTGCAAGCCTGGAAGCATCACAGAGATTTGTGAACCAACTAGGTCTACCTTGTCAAAAAACATTGTTTCCTCTTGCAAAGTATTCCCAGTATTGAAGAAAGAAATGCATAAACCATAGACGAATGTCGTGAATGAACCCAGTGTTTTAGGAGAACTGTCAAAAATTATCTCTGATTTTATTCCAGTCGTCTAGATTTTTGAACAAAGCTTTGCAGCTTAACACAATGACTCAGGAAACCAGGAATAAAAGCCAAGAGCTGACTGGATTTATTGACACAGTACATACAACCATCAAAGGTACCCTGCTTTTGAGATACTTCCACTTCTTTACAGAATTTAGAAGGGTATTTTTTTTTGCAGCTCTTAAAGAACTATTTACTGGGAAAGTGCTGCAGTTTGCGCAGGAGGGAGATCACTTTTTTTTTTTTTTTTTTCCCTTTCCTTAGTGGTATGACTAAATTGTTTACTCTCCTCCTTAGTACTTGCTGAAGTTGCTCAGTCACTGAACGAAACACTGGGCCTGGATCTCCCGCTGTCAAACGCTACAGCTCAGAGCCTGCAGGATGAGATTTCTGCCTTTTTGGAGGTGTTGCGCAAGAAAGATTTTGTCGAGCAGCACCTTAAGAGTGCCAGCGTCCTAAAGTAAGCCTCTTCTGCTGAAAACTTTTCGCCTCTGTCTATACTATGCCATCCTGCTTTTTGGAGAGGTAGCTGGAGAAACATTGTACCATAATAAAAGGCAGTGTGATGGATCGCTCGTCTGGGTGGAGCTGCATGAGCTCTGAATTTGGAGTGATGTGATTTGAAGATATTTGAGCATCCCACACGATACTAATATAGCCAAAGACCGTTTCCTTGGGTGGAAAAAAAAAGACTCATGGGTTTCAGTTTGTTTCAGATCTTGTGCAAACACAATTCTTGTTGCTTTTGGCCAGGAGATGTCATAGAACTGTCTCAGTCAGTTGCAAGCCCAGGACATGTCAGGTCTGCTGAAGGATGCGATGATTTATTGTCTCTGGACTACCACAGAGATTTGCAAATGAAGGTGATCGTCAATGTGCACTCAGCCCTAGTTAGACCACCTCTTGAATCCTAGGGTTAGTTTTGAGCCTCTCACTCCCAGAAGGACATGGAGGGGCTGGAGCGTGGCCAGAGAAGGGTAACAGAGCTGGGAAAGGATTTGGAGCACAAGTCTGGTGAGAAAGCAGTTGCGGGAATTGGGATTATTTAGACCGGAGAAGAGGATGGCTCAGGGGAGACCTTCTGTCTCTCAACAGTTCCCTGACAGGAGGTCGAACCACATGAGGTCGAACCACATGAGGTTGACGTCTTCTCCCAAGGAACAAGCAACAGCACAAGAGGAAATGGCCTCAAGTTACCCCAGGGGAGGTTTAGGTTGGAGCTGAGGAACAATTTTTCCCCCTTGAGGGTTGTCCAGGGCTGGCCCAGGCTGCCCAGGGCAGTGGTGGAGTCCCATGATCCCTGGAGGGGTTTCAAAGCTGTGGAGATGTGGTGCTGAGGGACATGGTTTAGTGGTGGATTTGGCTGTGTTGGGTTAACAGTTGGACTTGATGATCTGAAAGGTCTCTTCCAACAGAAATGAGTCTATGATTCTATGAAACCAAGGCATTTGGGTCAGCATTCTGAGCCACTCCGTAGGATTGTATTTCATTTATCTTGATTTGTCTTCAGTTAAAGACTATTTTTAAATTACTTTTGTATTCAGTAGTAGTGCTTCTTGCCAGACTTGGCCCTATAAACCGTCAGCTGTTCCATCAGCAGCAAAATTTTTATTCCTGCTTCAGAAATATTAAGTATTGCCCTAGCCCATTAAAAGCTCTGAGACTGTTAACATTGGCTTCAAGGCACAAAGATTTAGCTCAGAGGGGAATATTTCTGAATATATGACTTTTTGTTATTACATGTTTTGGATTAGGCAGGATAGAATGTGTGTGCTGGTAGCATGTCTGATTCTGCTCAACAGACTCCAGTGCTTGTCCTTATGCTGAAGATACCCAAGCTAAATGGACTAGAAATGTACCATTTATTCTTCTATTTATTATGAACTTCAAAGAGCTTATTTTTGCACTTAGAAAAATGTCTTGGAACATCACGTTGTGTAGTGGCAGAATGTTCTGACTTTCCACATCAGCTTTTGAGCTGTTACACCAAGCATTTGTAAATTAACTTTTTCAATTACGGGCTCTATTGAAATTTCTGGAAGTTCTCTGATAAGTGTCCTTTGGCGGATCGAAGAAGGGAGTTAATAAGATTTGGAAGAGTGTTTACGCTGCAGAATTTATCACACGATGCAGCTGTAAATTCAAAACTGCTTTAAATAAGCAGCTTGCCAGCCCATTTTTCAGGGAGCAGAAACTACCTCCTGGCTCGCAGTGGCCTGAGCTTGTGGTGACATTAAGCCACATTCTTAACTGAGGTCTCCATGCCTTTGCCATGTAAAGCAAAGTTCCCAAACCACTTGGAATGCACCTTTTTACCCTACACTGAAATAGAAGCTGTCATGTAAAATGCTTTAATTCTTGTAACTTTAAGGTTCTGGCTTCTGAGTGTAAGGAGTCTGGATTATTAGTTGGAGGAAATGCATGCAAATGCACATCTGCTATTCAATAAAAACTGGAATCTGTTTTGCTGAGTGTAATATAATAGGGAAATAAAGTAGGTTTCTTTTGGCTAAAGCTCTGTATTATTAGAAATCAGATTAAAAGGGACAAATATTTGTGTAAAAGAATCATTACAGGAGTTGCAATGCGCAGAGTCTGTGCTGAAATGAAGAGAAACTAGAGGAATAGACTTTTCAGGGTGATTTTCAGTCCCACTCTTTCAGTACTGGAAAGTATTCAAATAGAGATGCAAATATTCCCAAACAGAACAGCTGAAGGGATTAACAGCTGACAAATTTGGGGGAATTTAATATTTCCCAGATAATGTCTGTTACTGATTAAAAAAGATGAGTGCAGATATTGCTCCTTTCAGTGCTCATTTTAATGAGGTCGTCTCTTTTTATTTGATGTTTAAACTTCTGAGGGCTCTTGGGTGTATGACTTTCAGTTCTGGTTACTTGTTTCTTTCTGCTGTTGATCCTCGTAATTGAAGTTTTTATCCTACATTCAAAATTAAGTTAGGGAGGAATCCCAGAGGAAAGTTTGACAGAGATCTTGATGTGGGGTATATTCCAAATCAAGTTCAAGCGAGTGTGGTATAGATGAACCCCTTTCCCTTCTTGTCACCACATACAAAGTTTAAAAACTGAATTCATTCCCTCTCCCCCACGCAGTCATCTTTTTTGTGTGGTAAGATGAGTAACTAAACTACCATGTTCCTGTATGCTATTATAGAAAAAAAAAAAAAAAATTGAATTTCACATCACCCCATTTTCACCTCAAGAAATCCATACCTAAGTCCCTTTCAGCCTTTTATTTATCTTCTGATTCCTCTCTTTGTCAGAGCTGCAGAAAATGTGTTGATCCAGGTTCGCAAGGAGTATCTTAAACCCCAGCAGGAACTCGGTGAGCTCAAGAAGGAGGCAAGGCAGCTCTTATCAAAGCACAGCAGCAGACTGCAAGATGCCCAGGACATGGTGGACGAGGCTCTCGCCAACGTTGCTGACACCAATCATTTGTTTCCTCTTATCTCGAGCAACCTGGCCGAGTTAAATGTAAGACTGGACAATCAGTAGTGTTGCATAAGAAATATCAACTAAGAAATCATGTTTAAAAGCTGCTTTTTAGACTTTACTAAAATTTTACATGTTTAAATATGTCGATAAATGCAGTGCCTTAAATTTGAAGGAAACCAGACCCCTGTTTGAAAACCAAAAAAATTGTGTTCTGTGAACTCATCTGCACTAGCTGACTTTACAGGCTACCATAAAACACTTGATTTATGATACAGGACAAAAAGCTAAATATAAAGGAAGGTGAAGAAGTCTCAGCTGCACTCATTGAAGAAGGGAAAGTCCTAATGAATGCTGCCACTGCTCTTGCCCAAGATGTAAAGAACTCTACATCTGTAAGATCTTAAGTTTTAGCATCCTTTTTAAAGCTATCAGGTGTATTTTGCTTTTAAAAACAAAAAAGGGAACTGTTTTGTTCTGCAGAACCTGGAGGTCCACCAAGATGGGTTTGTCCTGTGGAGCACCAAGCTGCGACATCACGTGAATGAGCTGGTGATGCAGATGTCTGTGAGAGGAGTGCTTGACCTGGTATACAAAGCTGAGGACCATGCCACCCAGTTCCAAAGGCTTGCAGATGCACTAGAGAGGTGAGAAACTCGAGAAATAGGAAATTGAGAGAGATTTACAGTAGTGTCAGATTTAATTTAAATAGGTAGTAGCTTAATCCACTACAGAAATTCCTTGCCCTTAGCAGTGTGGTTGGACTTGATGATCTTTAAAGATCCCTTCCAACTGAAACCACACTATGATCAGGTTTTATTTCCCATTTTAAATGCTTTTTACTTCTGCTGCAGTGTACTTATATTAAATGATCTGGTGGGGGTTGATTAGTCTCACATTTCACGTTGCTGACTTGCAGAGTAACTAGTGAATTATTAAGTGCCCAGTGAGTATATCATGGTATGGCTTGAAAAGCTTCTGGTCTGTGTATTGAGCGCTTCTGGACAACGTATGTCTGAATCTCATCAAGAGGCTATTCCTGCTATGCCTCTGATATCATTGTTTTCAAAGCATCTTGCAGAAACAAATGGGCTGCAATCTCAAATCCACTCAAATACATGCTTAGAATTTGGAAGTTGGGAAGTTGTTCCAGTGAATTTGATGGAAATTTTCCATCCCAGGAATCCTCCAAGGACTCTTGTAGGTTTGTCTTTTCAAATCAACAGATAGGTGTTAAAAGTTAAATTGTATCAGATTTGGAAAAATCTACATGTATTTTAAGTTTGAGAATAGAAAATCTTGCACTGAGTAACACTGAGCAACTCTACTGACTTCACTGTAGCCATGTAAGTTCAATAAAGGAAAATTTAATACTGAATAGCTTTCAGATGCTGACAATTTCCTCCTGCATTCTGTATCTCTTTACTTTGCTTTTGAGCTTCAGCTAGGAACCTGTTCCTGGTCTGTTTAGGCGATGTGATTCGTTTGATCTGAGTGCCTAAGAGGCTTTATAAATTGAAAAGCTGGCCACAAACAAAAGGGAACAAAATAGAAAGGGGGGGGGGAGTGAATCGATGAAAAGAAACAGAACAGAACAACAAGGAACGTAACAGAAAGTAAATAGATGAAAACCTTTGAACTGTGGTTTTTTTCAGTTCAAATAAGGAACTTAAACCCCCTTACATGACATAGGGCAGGATGTGCTCATTTTTTTTCCAGAGTTCATCATGTATTCTAGAAAGACATGGGGCTTAGTGCTTAAGATACCCTCATGAAAACAGAATTTTTCTGTTAATTCTCTATTTAGTGGCCTTTCTAAAGTAAGAAACGTGACTTTGACCACAGCTGCTGCCATCTACACCCACTCCAGCGTTCAAAGCGTGATTGAAAGAACAGAGAGTTTGGCAGATGATGCCTCTAGAGTTGTGAATGGCCCCTTGGATTTAGTAAGTGTTGATATTAGTGTGTTTTAATTAACATCTTTCCCTTGCTCAGTTTGGGATAGCTGTTCTAATAGGTTTGGCCCCCTCTTTCTTTCTTTTCCCCTTCTCCCCCCACCCAGTTTTTCCATTGTTTTGTTTTGGTTTTTTTAGTTGACACTTAATAAGGTAATAAATAGAATATCTCATAAATAACAAGAAGATTCAGTACCTCCAAGTAAACATTTGCAGATAGTAGATGTTTTCACTTGAATTCCTGTTATTCATATATGGCAAGTGATGTCTGTGTTTTTCAGCCAGAGGAGTCTCTCAGTCTTCTTGGAAAAGAAACTCTACTGCTTAGCTCCAAATTTCAGAATGAAGCTAAAAATCTGAAGAAAAAAAATGATGGTCAGTTCTTTAGCTTTCACATTTTTATTTTTCTATTTGGGGTTGGTTCGGATGTTTTTAATGTGGGGTTTTTTTGTGTGTTGGATTGGGGTTTTTGTGAATGAGCATAAGCTAAGGTAAAATACTGCATAAAGCTATGTCCATATTTTCATACAGTTAAGTTTAATGCATTATGGAATCATGCAACATATTACTTTTTTGGGGGTAATAATATATTTTTTCTCTGTTAAACATTTGAAAAAAAAAATGGTCTTCACTATACCTCATTGACCTCCAAGCAATACTTTCTTTAAATGGCTGGTATTTCCAAATTTTATGACTTAAATCTTTGGAGATTTTGCATCAGACAAACAAATACAGTTCTTCAAGAAGTCCATCCAATTTTATCTAATAAGACATGGATTACACAAGTATGTTGAGTGACCAATTTAAATAGTAATAATTTTTACTTGTACTGAAATAAAATAACAAGCTGAACTTTTTTTTCTGGGCAAAGTGCCTTTTGGCTCGGAGTCTTTCTGTAAATTCCCAAATCCTTCTGGGTTTTTTATTACTCCAGAGATATTGGTAAGGCATTGAAGTCTGCACCATGGAAATTCAAAAGCATTTTGAGCACAGACTTGTGTAGTAGCAGAGACTGGCCCTAGGGGAAATTGTGGACACAATTGGACAGAAAGTGAATGTTTCATAGAGAAACTATAACTGTAAAGGGGTCTTTGCTTTTAATATCAATGGCTTTACAGATTTGTATAGGGTTTATGTAATTCAGGAGGACAGAATACACACCTTTTTTGTTCCTTCTGTTCTACATATTGTTGTTTGCAGTCAGAGGGTTTTGCAAACAGATCACAAATATAAATAAAAACCACTTCTTTGGCTCCTGTCAGATACCACAAAAAATGAAAAAACCTCATAAAAATTATGAGAGTTCATAATCATGGAATCTTTTTAATTTATAGCCTTTTCCTGATTCTGTTTCCACCAAACTGGCCAAAAAGGATAACTTTGAATGGAGCAGTGCCAACAGGAGCGTATCTGTGCATACTGCATTCATTTTGCATTCCCTGTTTGTAAAATGCTCTTTCTGTTAAAAAAATCAACAAAAAAAACCCAAGTTCCGTTGATTAAATGAGTGCTTGTTATCCCCATACACAGGGTTTGTGTGGGTTCCATGGTATTTGTTTATGCATAGAAAAATCACAGTGATCTCTTCCAACAGGCCTTTTATTTGGATTGAATGGGTTGAACAAAAAGGTAGAAAAGATTCAGGAAAGCACTAATAAACTTGTCAACCAGCTTAATGGTTCCCTGTTGACACTAAGAGCATTGCCTAATGGTAAGTGAAATGTATATTGACTTTCTCCTTATTACAGAACCATTTAGTACAAGTGCAATAAAATCCTGTTCTTTGTGATTGTAGAGGCCTAGCAATGAGCTGAACTGGAGACTCATTTAACCTCCTCCTTTTCAAGGAATATATTCCACTTTTTTTTTTCCTTGGTAAACCCATGAAACGTAACTGGGTGATCATACACTGTCTGTAGTCTGATTTCTGTTTCACACTGCTGTAAATCAGGAGAATCTCTGAAAGCAATAGTTTTACACTGATAAGAGAAGAGTGAATTTTTAGAATATTTAATCCCGCATGGAAAGAAACTTATACATGGAACTGTGAGGTTTTGCTTTCTTCTGATAGCTTGTTTCAGAATCGCTTATACTACTCCATGTATCTTATCTGCATCTAAATTTTTTTTCTTGTTGTAAATGCTGCCTTCATTTAACCAATTAAACTGTTCTTGCTGTGCTTTTCCAAAACAAAATAATTCCCTTTAAAAGGTCGTTGTTTTGGATAAAGGCAAGACCTAGAGTTCATGGAAACTTAAGAGACCATGTCATTGAAGTTGTGAATACTCACTAAGACCTCCTGCCTGGGTTGTTGCATTGTACTGTATGTCCAGATTAGAATAAAATCATAGAATCATAAAATTGTTCTGGTTGGAAGAGACATTTAAGATCATCAAGTCCAACTGTTAACCCAGCACTGCCAGGGCACCATTGAATTGTGTCCCTCAGCACCACGTCATGTGGGTGAACCTGGTTGGGACAAGATGATCTCCAGAGGTCTCTTCCAACTCCCACCATTCTGTGATTCTGCAGTTCTGCAGTCACTGCATTTTGTGCCTGTATTGTATTCAAAGCTGGTCGTGAAAATTACAACATTTTTCCCTACAATTCAGAACTTGGATTAATCAAGTTTTTTAGATCAAAAAGCTTGAAAATCTAAACTTATCAGCCTTAATTAAAATTGCTGCAAATTCTATTACTCACACATGTGTAAAATCCTAAGCCATTCCTAAGCCATGGCACATTCAACAATTAAGCAAAGTTACATCACAAGTACATCTGGATTTGGAGGATTCACAGATTGAAGAATAAACCAAACAAAAATAAAACTCTTGCTATGAAAGGAACATCGTATATTCAGCATTTCTAGTGTTCTCGCTGTATTTCTAACTGTGGTGTTATGAAGCCAGGCATTTATTAGTCCCAAATATGTATGAAAGCTGTGAATTTTCATTATTATTATTATTTTTAACCTGGGAAATGTTTCAGGTACAAGGAAATTCATGCTTGAGCTGAAAGAGCTGGCTGTGGCTGCAAACACCAGTGCTGTGATGGGTTTAAGTCACTTTGGGGATTTCAGTCAAAAGCTGCTGAATACTTCTTCTGCATTGTCCCGAGTTAATGACACATTGAGGAAAACCAGTGAACTTATAACTGATTCATCAAAAGCTGGTAAGTTTGCTGCTTCGTTGCTCTTCAGAAATGTCACTGCTTGCAGAAGCCATACTAATACTCGGTTTTAATAGGCATTAAATACAAGCCTGATGGGCTGAATGTTTCTTCTTGAATTCAATACAACTCTGCTAGAGACCTGGAGATGTCACATGGGATGCCCTTAAGTGTGCACATTCCTTATCTTTTTAATTTATTCCTTATCCTGATCTTTAAGATTGCTGAAAACAAAATGATCACAGACCCCTTGGCTATGCCTTTTAGTGACAAGCAGTACGTTTCTCTTGCAACCTGCCTCAATGTTTCCTTTATGTCTTGGCAGCAATCTCAGCTGAGAAACGAGTTAAAGAAGTGGAAGCCCAAGCAAGCCTTCTGTTGGATAGGCTGAAACCTTTGAAGGTGCTGGAGGAGAACCTGAACAGGAACTTGTCTGAAATTAAAGAGCTCATCAGCCAGGCCCGCAAGCAGGCGGCATCTGTGAGTTCTATTACTCCAGGCTTAACTGGCTTCACTTTCACTTTTAACAGGGAACTTCTTTGAGACAAAAAACCTAAAATTCACTGTCAAAGTGCCTGGTTATGCCAGAGTCTCTCTGGAGAAGGCAAGAGCCCTGACTGATGCTAACAACTTTCTAGCAGAGCTGTTGGTACATCTTAATACTTCTTAGTGCATTTGTGAGTTTGTCAGAACAGTGAGGCAGGAATTTATTTACCATTTCCCTTTGTTTCCTCCAAAAATAATGAAATACAGTATGTCAGAAAGCAATCACAGGTATTTTGGTGAGAGAGAGACAAGTGAGGTGACAGAAATTAATATCCTGTGTTAAAAAGAATGGCAGCACTAAGTTTATTTTAGAGATTGATCTGAGGTGCCTCCATTTAACATCAAATATCATTACAAATTTTTAACAAGAGTGTTGATTCTATCAATAAATTTGCCATCTATGCCTCGCCACGTCCACATGTTCTTCTCTGCAAGAATCATAGAATAATTATGGTTGGAAAGAACCTCTAGGATCATCAAGTCCAATCTTCATCCCAACATCTCCCTAACCACTAGACCATAGCCTCAAGTGCTACATCTTGAAGCTGCATCAAGAAGCTGCTGTGCATCCAGCACCTGCCCTAGTTGCAGATGTCCCTGCTCCCTGCTGGGGGGTTGGACTAGATGACCTTCCAAGGTCCCTTCCCACCCAAACCAGTCTGATTCTGTGAATACTTGAAGACAAATAATATACTTGTTTTTTCTATCTCTACTCCTCCCATAAAGACAACAAATGTGAATCAATGGTACTACGGAGCTCATTAAATTGTGAGGAGAATGTAAAAATGACTGCCCACTCAGTAATTTTTTGGTATGCTCTTTGGCTTTAGTATGGGATGTTATTGTAAGGTTTAGGGAGGTTTTGTTTAAGAAAAAAACAACAACAACAATAAACCAACCAAAAAAGCCACCACTACCACCAAACCAAAAAAGCCAAAAACAACAACAAAAAAACCTAAAACAAAACAAAAGGCTTTCAGTTCCTTCTGCAAATCTCCTTAACTACATGGTTATTGCTTCTCTGTCACAGTCTACTGAAGCTTAATGAATCCACTGCGGAAAAGAGGGAGCAGTGTTTTGTGAAGAGTCATAAACCACAGAGGTTCCTGGCAGTGTGAAAAGCAGTATCAGAAAAATCCCCTTTTCCAGTTTTCAGACTTTGTTCTGTGTTTTTCCTAAACTTTTACTAGGAGGAGAGAAACCTTCTATATCTGTGTCCATACTGATATGCACATGTGTGCTTTATCTATTTAGTTGTTAGAGGAGTAATCAATGGAAGTTGGTGAAGTCAAGGCTGTTCTGTTGTGAAAAAGGGTTTTCTATTATTACACACTACCAAGCTCTGTGGAGTTTGGGTGTTTTTGGTTTGAATTGATGTCCTCTTAGTGCACTAGACAGTGGTCAAAGGAGTTGGTGGGATGACCAGTTTAGTGTAGTAGTGGCACTGGTAGAGTTAGAAAACTATTGGACTTTATGATCTTAAAGGTCTTTTCCAACCATTGTGATTCTGTGACAACCGGAACAGGTATTTCTCTACTTATATTACAATTTAAACTTTGAGATTATTCACAAAGGTGTATTTTTAATAACCGTGTAAACTGTATTGTTAAACTTCAAAATAACCAGAATTATTGTAGACTGTCTGCCTTTAAATTATTTTTTTTTAAATCTCAACATAGCCTAGATGTTTCCTTTTTTTTAAGGTTTTGAATTTCTATATCTTTATTTTTCTGATATTATTACAGTGGCTTTTACAGATACACAGGGCTCCTGACCCAAGATTTATTGTTATTTTCCAAAGTATTTGAATAGTATAATTTACTGCTGTCAAATCTCCTAATTGAGTGAGCGAACTGTGATAGATTTCATTCTTTTCTATTTGTCGATCTCTTTGCAAAGCAATACCTAGGGAGACTGCTGAGACCTAACCCAGGCAGAAATACTTTATGTGAAAGTATCTCAGCAAACAGCTTGGTCAGGAGCTCAGTACATATTCCAGAAATCTGTGCTGTGTTGAGACTTATTTTGATTCCGTTTGCTACTTTCCCCCCCAGATTAAAGTTGCAGTGTCAGCAGACAGAGATTGCATCCGTGCCTACCAACCCCAAATTTCATCCACGAATTACAACACCTTGACACTTAATGTGAAAACTGCTGAACCAGACAACCTCCTTTTCTACTTGGGCAGCAATGGAAAGGTAAGTTTCTGGTAACCATTTCCAGACTGTGATGGTAGTCAAATGTTTTCTCACAGAGATGCTCCAGTCCCCTCATTGTCTTCATAGCCTCCACTGCAGTCTCTCCAGTAGTTCTCTCTATCTCTTGAATTGGGGAGCCCAGAACTGAACACAATACTCCAGAGGTGGCCTTACTAGGGCAGAGTAGAGAGG
Organism: Actenoides lindsayi; assembly: GCA_025331215.1. Taxonomy (NCBI): domain Eukaryota; kingdom Metazoa; phylum Chordata; class Aves; order Coraciiformes; family Alcedinidae; genus Actenoides; species Actenoides lindsayi. Next base: position 59,023 of record WTSP01024783.1, on the reverse strand, counting down.
GAGGAGAACCTCCCTCAACCTGCTTCCCATACTCTTCTTTACGCGCTCCAGGAGATTGTTGGCCCTTTTGGGCCCATTGCTGGCTCATGGTGAGCTGCTTGTCCCCCATCACTCCCCAGTCCTTCTCCACAGAGCTGCTTCCCAGCAGGTCACCTCCTCCCCTGTACTGGTGGAGGGGGTTATTCCTCCTCAGGTGCAGGACCCTACACTTGCCCCTGTTGAACTTCGCTGCGACTGATGTTGCTAAAAGTCAACATCCTGTAATATGGAATGCAGGGACATGAGTCTGGAAAGACTTTCGCCATGTTACCTGTTAAAATACACAAGCCAGAAGCTACACGTTTGGTGCTATATATTCAAATAAGCCCTACTGTTTTTCAGACAGACTTCCTTGCAGTGGAAATGCGACGGGGTAAGGTAGCTCTTCTTTGGGATTTGGGCTCTGGGCCAACAAGAGTGGAATACCCCGATTTTCAGATTGACAACAACAAGTGGCACAGAATACATGCAACCAGGTAATTAAAATGACAAAAGCATAGATGTTGGAGAATAAAATTGATTATTATTACATTTTTTATGAGATATCTGTATTGTACAAGTGTCCAGCTACTTAGTGAGTGAAGTTGGCATAAGCAACACAAATCATCTACTGAGTTTTCCAGTGAAAATATTTCTGTTGTCTCTTAAAAAAGAGAAGCCAATAGCATGTGTTGACTAAACCTGCTGATTTCTAAAACTATTCGTAAGTATTTGTACTTGGCAGGTTTGGAAGGACAGGTACACTCAGCATAGAGGAAATGAACTCCAATCAGAAGCCTTCATCTAAATCTGCGACCTCTCCAGGGACAGCCAGCGTACTGGATGTTAACAAATCAACCCGCATGTTTATTGGAGGACTTGGAGGGCAAATCAAGGTTATATTCTGACAGCAACGTTCTCTAGAATGTATTTAGCATGTTTGAGATAGACTTTTGACTTAGAAATTATGGCATGAATTCGTTACTTCTTTCAGAGTACCTGGAATTTCTCAGCATATAGCACAGAAACTAAAACAGTTTTCTAGTGTCCTGCAGTTAATCATAGAATGGTAGGGGTTGGAAGGGACCTCTGGAGATCGAGTCCAACCCCCCTGCCAGAGCAGGATCATGCAGGGCAGGCCACACAGGAACAGATCCAGGGGGTTCTTGAAAGTCTCCAGAAAAGGGGACTCCATCACCCCTCTGGGCAGCCTGTTCCAGGCTCTGTCACTCTCACAGTGAGCAAGTTCTTCCTCATGTTGAAGTGGAACTTCCTGTGTTTTAGCTTGCTACCATTACCTCTTGTCCTATCCCAGGGCACTACTGTAAAGACACTGGCCCCTTCTACTTGACACCATCCTTCAGATATTTATAGACATTACAAAGATCCCCTCTCAGTCTTCTCTTCTCCAGGCTAAAGAGCCCCAGGGCTCTCAGCCTTTCCTCATCGGAGAGATGTCCCAGTCCCTTCATCATCTTTGTAGCTCTGTGTTGGATTCTCTCTACTATTTCCCTGTCCCTCTTGAACTGGGGAGCCCAGAACTGAAAACAGTACTCCAGATGTGGTCTCACTAGTGAAGAGTAGAGGGGGAGGAGAACCTCCCTCAACCTGCTGGCCATACTCTTCTTTATGCACCCAATCCTCCATGGAAATTTTTGCATGAAATGTAAACCAGGGCATGCTGTGTGCTCATGTGTGATCCACAGATATTACACAATGAATTTGAGTCTTGTTTCCTTCTTCCGTGGCTTCTTTAATTTGCTGTTCTTATTTGTGCTGTGAGTCATGGAAGTAGGTCAAGGACATCAGTATTTTTTTTTTCACCTGCTGCAAAGCTAATCTATTCTGATTTACATGATAATTGTTAATAGTGATGCTAAAACCTGTTGTTCCTTCATTAGGATTTACCCATAATAAAGTTACTAGTTCAAGGAAAACGACCAAGGAAAAATTAGACAGCATAATTTTCAGAGAACTTGTATTAATTAATTGTATTAATGAAGTGTTCCTTGGCTTGCAGAAGTCACCTGCTGTTAAGTTGACCCATTTCAAAGGGTGCATGGGAGAGGCATCCCTGAACGGCAAGTCGATCGGTCTTTGGAACTATGTGGAAAGAGAGGGCAAGTGCAATGGCTGTTTTGGAAGGTACTTTGTCTCATTCACTTTTGGTTTTTATTTTTTTCCACTGACAGATTTAGTCATTTACACCTGTGATATATATTTCTGTGCTAGCTAAAAATAATTAACTCGGACTAATTGCAGTATTTCATTGATCATGGGGTCATAGACTGGTTTGGGTGGGAAGGGACCTTTCAAGGTCACGCAGTCCAACTCCCCTGCAGGGAGCAGGGACATCTGCAACTAGAGCAGGGTGCTCAGAGCCCTGGCCAACCCCACCTGCACTGGTCCCGGGGGTGGGG
>WTSP01024783.1:34408-47769 GCA_025331215.1 Actenoides lindsayi | reverse complement strand
CTGGCCCAGGTTGCCCAGAGAGGTGGTCGCTGCCCCATCCCTGGCACCATTGCAGGTGAGGTTGGCCGGGGCTCTGATCAACCTGCTCTAGTTGCAGATGTCCCTGCTCCCTGCAGGGGGGTTGGACTGGATGACCTTGAAAGGTCCTTTCCAAACCAAACACTTCTCTAATTATGTGAGGTTTTGAGCCTAGAGATAGCTCAGAATGATTGTGAGTTTAGCTAACTGGTGTCGCTGGGTTCTTTGTGTTTGTCAGTGGTCAGTTTTCCCCCTTACAAAGCTGTGCATTAGCACGTTGCCATTCAGGACTTGCTGGTCAGCATCTGATGCTATTCTTAATAAAGTCCTTTCATTAACAGGTAGTTTGTGCAAAAGATGAGCTGCCTGATCACCTTCAAGGTGCCCATCAGTTTGGACTTGCCAAAGGCAGCCACTTGACACTGCTCTTCAATCAGTCGGCTGTCAGGAAGAAGTGAGTATATCCTGAATCACACCTGCACACAGCATGTTGTCTTGTATTGAGCTACAAGAAGCTCAATGATGTTTTTTATGAATGATCATCACCACCTTTGAACATGGTCCTTGCTTCAGATTGCTGTGGGTTCCTCATGGAAGAAGGTATCTTGACCACCACAGTTTAATTAATGCCTCTTGCCCAGGTTTGCAATCATGAGACTAACTCATGGTCACTGTTCTGCATTTTTTTTATCCCCTCAAAAAGAGTCCCACTGTACTTTCTGCAAATATTTTGGTTATTTTGTCCACTCAGAGATCAACTAGTCCCTGCTGCTTTGCCTGATGCAGGTAACATCTCATTCTCTCTGAATATTCTGCAAGTGAACCTTCCGTGTCTGCTTCATTTCTCAGGTCAATGAAGGAAATAAGACTCCTCAGAAGAACCCTTCTGTTGTGACTTAATGTGTGATAGTCTCTCTGCCACTCATATTTCTTTGAGAGGTCCCCAGAACACCGTCTGCAAGCCACTTGCATCTGCTTCTTCCAATTCATGAAGCCTCTTCAGCCTTCTTCTGGCTTCTAGCCCTTTTCTTGTAATAATTGAATGTAAGGATGTGCCAGAGGATTGATGCTGTGTAGTCTGAACCCAGTGTCTCCATAATAAATGGCTCTTCTTACCTTTTAAGCCTCCCCCTGTTCTCAGGCTGCCCAGTAAGCCTGGCTGGTAGTAACGGATACCATCACATTATGGTGGAACTGGTTCCTTCCTCAGGGCAGTGGGCAAGCCTGCAGTGACAAACAGCTGAGCCTGTCCCTTTTAAAGCCCAGCTCACTTTGTGACGAGCACCTTCTTTCTCTCTCTGAAAGGTCCAGCACTGATTTCTATCATGAAATACTTTATAGGTCCCGCTTTCTTGATATCAATGCAAATTCCACCTTTCTGGCCTTCATAGGAACAGATCTTTTGTATTAATAAATCAGTTGAGGCTGTTCCTGGCCTCCAGAGAAGCTTTTTGTCAATGCAGAAGTAACAATGATGAGTAACGCTGAATTTTTATTGCCTAGACTCTCCGTCCATCTGAATCTCAGAACCTTTGCCTCCAGTGGCCTGATTTACTACATGGCTCACCAGAACCAGGTTGACTACGCAGCCCTGCAGCTTCGTGGGGGACAGCTCTACTTCTCATTCGATCTCGGCAGAGGAAAAGCAGTTGCTCTTCACCCTGCTGCCATCAGTGATGGGAAATGGCATACGGTGGGTAGTCACCACTCATGCACTCCATTCTCTCTTCCCTGGAGTTACTGGGATGTTTTTTTTCCGTGCCTTTCCTGAACTCTGCTGCAAGAGCAAACAGGATTGAACCCAGTCATAAAAGCATTTAGGTAACTTGTGTTTGAGGGTTGTTGTTTCCTTTTAAAATTCTCACTAGTTAATCATGGAATCCTGAAATGGTTTGGGTGGGAAAGGGCCTTTTAAGGTCCTCTAGTCCAACCGCCCTGCAGGGGGCAGGGACATCTGCAACTAGAGCAGGTTGCTCAGAGCCCCAGCCAACCTCACCTGCAATGGTTCCAGGGATGGGGCTTCTACCACCACTCTGAGCAACCCTGGCCAGGGTTTTACCACCCCCAGTGTCAACAATTTCTTCCTTCTCTCCAGTCTAAATCTCCCTTCTTTTACTTTAAACCAATCACCCCTTCTCCTATCACAACCATGCACAGATTCCAGCATCCAACTACTGCCAGTATTTCAGAATTATGACTATAAATGATTCGGCTTATTGATTGATGTTTGCATACTCTCATTTTTTTCCAGATAAAGACAGAATACGTTAAAAGAAAAGGTATCATCGTTGTGGATGGACAGGAATCGGGAGCAGTCAGTGCTCTGGGAGATGGCAGCACTTTGGATGTGGAGGGAAAGCTCTATGTGGGAGGACTCCCCTTGGACTATGTGCCAAAGAATCTTGGGAATGTAAGAATGTTTGGGGTTGTAGGATTTATGTGACATTTTGCAGTACTAGTTTGAATATATACTGCATCCAACCCATGTTCTATAGTTGTGGGTGTCTATGAATTCCTTCTGTATGTTATGGAGAAGGAAAACTCTGTTTCTAAACAACATTTTGACTGACATTATGGATGTGTGTAACCTTAGATAAACTTACATAAGAAATGTAAGCTTTTGGATCGTTAGTTTTGGAGATCTTAAGTAAGTTTTGGATCTCTAAAGTTTTGTTCAGAGAATTTTTTATTTCCAGTGACATCAGGTGAATCACTAAGAGAGCATTGCAGCAGTTTGTATGTAGCATTAACTCTTAGATTTCAATACATTTAGGTGACCCACAGTATTCCTGCCTGCATTAGCAACATGACAGTTAACAGCAAACAACTGGACAATGAGACACCCATCTCCCTCTTTGCTGTGCATAAATGCTATGGAAGAGCACAGGAAGGTACCTTCTTTGATGGGAATGGCTTCGCTGCTCTTGGTAAGTGTTGTTAAATGAAAGCAGTACCTTACCCAAAGATAATGAAAACATACTCTCTTTAGGTCTTGTTAGAACTGTGTTAATGAATTGACTACTCACCCAACGAGCACATGCCCTGCACATGTATTTCGGAGTCCCTTTCCATCAAGAAGTGGCCATTTCTGCAAAGGGCTGTCTTCCACAAATCAAAGAGTTCATGATTCTAGCACTGGGGAAAAAAAAAAGGAGCTACCTCTTTTTTCAGCTAAGAATATCCATGTTCATGTGTTAAGGTCTGATAAAGGGTGTAGAGACAAAAGCTGTAGGATTTTTACAAAGTAATGTGAAGGATTACACTATGATGTGCCCCTTAACCTTTCTTACAAATAAGATAGAATGGATTAAGTCTGGATTAATGAAAGAAAACTTATTTGGGAATTTATTTTTTCCAGTTTCTGGATTATGACTTTGAAAACTTACTTTTCAGAGGTTCCACAAGGTCCTATCCTGCCTGGCAGAGTAATTAACAACCTTTTTAGGCATTTTAATGATAATCACAGAATGCCGGCATGGTAGGGGTTGGAAGGGGCCTCTGGAGATAATTTGTCCAATCCCCCTCCTGCTAAAACTGGGTCCTCAAGAGCAGGGCACCCAGGATAACATTGTCCAATACTTGGAATCTCTCCAGAGAAGGAGACTTCACAACCTCTCTGAGCAGCCTGGCACAGCCTCTGACAACCTCACAGCAGACAAGTTTCTCCTCCTATTCAGATGGATCCTCTTGGGTTTCAGCTTGTGCCCTGTGCCCCATGTCCTGTCACTGGGCACCACTAACAACAGTCTGGCCCCATCCTCCTCTTGACCTTTAGCTCTTGCTCAGCATTGCTCAGCTCCCCTCTCAGGCTGCTCTTCTCCAGCTGAACAGCCCCAGGGCTCTTTGCCTTTCCTTGAAAGGACAATGTGTGGGTTTTTTTACTTTGTACTTTGTGTTTTAAGTCTTCTATTAGAAGCTTATAACTTCTTTTCAGTCAGAGAAGGTTACAAAGTCCGATCAGATGTGAACATCACACTGGAGTTCCGTACGACAGCAACCCACGGCATTCTCCTGGGGATCAGCAGTGCTAAGGTTGATGCCATTGGACTGGAGATGGTAAATGGCAAGGTAAGCTGCCCTGTGCTGGCACGCTCATTTCATGAGGCCTGCTTGAAACTGCGAGGCTAGAACTGTTGGGTATCACTAAACAAACACAAGTGAAATGGAATGGAGGCAAAACGTCTGAACTGAATCCCCACAGAACTAGTATGGGACAGACTTTCATTCTTAAGGTTTCTCAGCATCATGATAAAAAGTCAGTTAAGTGGAAGTTACTGGAACTTTTTGCCTTTTTAATTAGTGTAACTCATGATACTCTGTAGCCACCGTGACCTTGACTACATACCTTATATGTTAGACCAAATACATCCCTTTCCAGTAGCTTAATCGTTTTCCTGCCATAGAGCTCCACTTGTCCTTGATAAACACTATAGGCTGTACAAAGCACCCTGTTTTGTAATCTCTTCGTCAACATTCATGAGCAATTAACTCACTGTCTCCTTCTCCTGGCCATTATGCTCCATAAACCTTTTAAGAATCAATACATAGTTCTCTGCTCATCTCCTGCATAAAAAATGTATACAGGATTGCTCTTAAGTATTTCCTTTTCTCAGAAATAGCTCATTTTTTATTCAAAACTTCCTAGCTAGAGACAGTGTTAAATATCCTTCATTCCTGTGGGACATGCTTTCTCTGTTAATATTTCCATGTTAATCCTCACCACAGAGTTGAGGAAATGTCTACTGCTCTGAAAACTAGACATGAAACAAATCCATATGTGTACTGGCAATGCCAAGTGCTTTCAGTCCACTCGCTTTCTCTTCAGCTGGCTATAGTGGATCTTTCAGATCTGGTGTCTTGCCTTCTGTGAGAAGATGACTTGATTTGTATTTGTAGAAAAAAAAAAAACCACTGAAGTGTACCAAGCTAACCCAACGGCCCGTTGCATGGAGACACCTAGGTCTTTTAGATTTTAGTCTTCAGACTAATGTCTTAAATCTAAGTCTTTAGATCTTAAAGGTACTTCATGAAGGACAGACTTTGTCTATCCAAGTCAACATCGGCTTTGCATAATTACCAAACATTTATGAAAACAGAAATTTCTGCATCAGCACAGTTGTGCTTTTATCAAGGCAAACGGGTTCATGTGGGGTTTTTTATCTCTTTTTTTTTTTTTTTTTTTCTCTCTCTCTGTTGGCATCTGGCTGTTTATACAGGTTTTGTTCCATGTCAACAATGGAGCTGGCAGAGTAACAGCTACATACGAACCAAGGGGCGCGAATAGTTTGTGTGATGGAAAATGGCACAAGCTTCAGGCAAACAAAAGCAAACATCTCATTTCGCTGATAATTGATGGGAATTTGGTTCAAACTGATAATCCCTACATCCAGTCAACATCTGCAGATACAAACGATCCCATTTATGTTGGAGGCTATCCTGGTAGGTACAATAATATTTCTCTTCCCTTCTTGCCCTCCTCCTCTCTTTAATAAGAACGACTCGGTGCATGTGATCCCTCCCTCTCTCTCCATCTCTTTCCTTCATGCTCTCTCTCTGATACATGAAGTTCATGACTTTAAATCACAGTTACCATTTTCCACATCATCACCAAGCTCAGCACATTAATGTTTGTGTATATCGTCTTTGTGGAGGGCTGCATTTAGCTGTTGAGGGTATGGGCAAGGTCAACTGAGTTTATATCAGTTTCCTACACAAACCTAGTCCTTCGTTGCTGAGAAGAATTTCCTCCACGTGGCTTGTGTTCTGCGGTGTCTCACAGACTTAATAACAGCCCTGCCTGTGCATGTTGAGGTGTGGTTCTCCTGCAGTCAAATGGATATCCAGGCTTTCCTTAAGTAAGGTTTCTATTGTGCTCTTTTCTGTTTCATGATGAGGGGTCTAGAGCACAAGGCTTGTGAGGAGTGGCTGAGGTGCCTGGGGTTGTTCAGCCTGGAGAAAAGGAGGCTCAAGGGAGACCTTCTGGCTCTTGACAGCTCCCTGACAGGAGGCTGGAGCCAGGTGAGGGTTGGTCTGTTCTTCCAAGGAACAACTGATAGGACAAGATGAACTGGCCTCAGGTTGCACCAGGGGAGTTTTAGGTTGGACATGAGGAAAATGTCTGCCTCCCCAGGGTTGTCCAGGGCTGTCCCAGGCTGCCCAGGGCAGTGGTGGAGTCCCCATGATCCCTGGAGAAGTTTCAAAGCCGTGGAGGAGTGGTGCTGAGGGACATGGTTTAGTGGTGCCTTTGCAGCGGTGTGTTAATGGTTGGACTCAGTGATCTTTAAAGGTCTCTTCCAACCAGGATGAATCTATCTAGAGCAGCTTTTCCCTCTCTTTTCCCTTCTTATTTCCTATTGTCCCCTGGGACAAATTGTTTCTGCAAACTGCACAAGTTCTCCCAGTGCATGGCTCATGCTTGAAGGCAGCAGTGACTGTCCATGGTGGGATGTCTTGGATCGTGCAAACATGAATGGAACTGGGTTCTCCTCAGGTGGTTTTTTTATGTCTCATGTAGGAAGGAGGGGAAGCATCTGAAGAATAACCTGGATCTTTGTATTGTTTCAGTTCACTGGAAATAGATTCTACGTATTTCATGTTTGTTTTTCAGCTGATGTGAAGCAGAACTGCCTCACGAGCAAGAGCTCATTCCATGGCTGCTTGAGGAACCTCATGTTGACCAAGGGCCAACAGGCAGAATTGTTTGACTTCAGCAGAGCTTTTGACCTGCGTGGAGTCTTTCCTCATTCCTGCCCTGGGGCTGAGCACTGAACTGCAGCAAAGCCTGCCTGGACTGAGTGAGAGAGGGGTTTTTTTTTCTGTTGATCTGTTATTTTTCATTCTCATTTTGTAATGAAAAGAAGAATTGGTGAGAGCCTGTGTCTGTTTGATTTTCTGGTTGTTTGCCAACTCAGGTAATCTTTAATTTTTTTAGTCAGAAGCTCTTTGTCTGCATTTTAACTAAAAGGTTTTGAACAACAAATACCTCTACTACGATGTTAATGGCATTAATTGGGTATTTTTCTTTTGGGAATTTTTATTAATCAGTGTTTACAGTATGTTTTCATTACTTGACAGTATTTCATTTTATTTTGTGTTGGTCGTTTTATAAGAAGGTAATAATTTCGAACCACATAATAAAACTGCAATAAACTGTGCATTATTTCATATAGTTCAGCCGTCCATACATTTCAGTTCAGAGGAAAAAGTGCCAGAAGGTTAAGAAGTGAAATGTAGAAGTGGACAGAGTCCAGCAGAGGGAGCAGGAGACTAAAGGCATAATTCTGAAGATCTTGTATTCAGATTCTAATGATTAGGAATTTTCTTATTTGAACTTTATATGGTAGCTGCGATCCCTTTGTTCTCCTGCCTTAATATCCAGTGCTTTTGACCCCCATTATATCCACAATGTCTAGGAAGGTTATGCTCTTAAGCCAGGTTTGAGGCACATGCCCTTGATCTGACTCAAGTAAGGACATCCATTTGTCAATAGGCTGGATCGCTGACCAGTGACAAACATGTCTTATATTGGAAGATCATAGAATCGCAGAGTGGGTTGGGTTGGGAGGGACCTTTCAAGGTCATCTAGTCCAGCCCCCCTGCAGGGAGCAGGGACATCTGCAACTAGAGCAGGTTGCTCAGAGTCCCGGCCAACCTCACCTGCAATGGTGCCAGGGATGGGGCAGCGACCACCTCTCTGGGAAACCTGGGACAGGCTCTCACTACCTTCAGTGTAAGATGCATCTGTGATAAACATAGTTCTTTACATGACACTTTCATCTCCTTTTTCCTCTTTGAACTGGCAGTTACTAGTTTGCTCCTTACATAGTAAAAGCCAAACAAATTGTGTTTTTACAATTCCTTCTAAAATCAGTTTTGCTCTGTGTATTTCATACGAGTTTAAAAAAATACGCTTTCAAATGCAACCCCAAAGTAGTTTGTCTTTGATTTCAATGGGGTAGGATTCCAAGCAGTGTCATTTTGTACCTTGCATGGAGGTAGTCCAAGAGAAGAGCTGCTGGAGGAAAGAACTGATCCACTTGAGCAAGGATGGCAGAATATGGTCCTGTGTGTAGCTAACTTCAGGTGCTGTAACAACAGAGTTGCTTTTAAGACCGATTCACCACTACTTTTTTGCCATTGCTTTCACCTGCTTCTACCCAAAATCCACGCGTTTAGGTTTGGAGAGCTTGCTTTGTTGGTATTGGTTTTATTTTTGACATGGATACAATACAATGGACACACTTGGCTGTACGAATACACTTACACATGGGCTTAATTCAACAAAACACGTAACAAAGTGAGGACTGTAAGGGAAACATACATACAAACATTTTTACTTTGATTAGTGGCATCGTATTATTTTCCAGAGAAGACACACATTAATGGAAAGCCATTGAAAAATAGAAACTGGAACACCATAGGTTTCTATTTTTTTGTCTCTTAACCCCAAGATCTGATCCCATAAGGTTCATGTTATAAGCAGTAATTGAGGCAACATGATTTGGATAACATTTCATCCATGTCCTGAACTATGTCTTTTAATACATGTTTTTTTTGGTAATTTCCATGAGTTTCCTCCTAGAAGGAAAAATGTTATCAATGTGGAAGACCTAGTGGTGAGGTGAAACTAATAAAAGGAAGTTTTGGAATAGTAAACCTCTTAAGCCAAAAATCTTTTTCCTGGAAAATGCAGAGTTGAGGTAGTTTAATATTAAACACAGACACATTTGCACACACACATTCTAATGACATCAGCTGCACAAACAGGTCAGAGCATTCCAGTCTTGTTTCCAATGCTGATTACTCTCTTGCCAGGCGTCGATATGCAAATTGCTGTTTTTGTAGAACCGCAGAGTACAGAAATGCTTGAGGCATCTTTTGGAGGCTGCTGAGTCAGTTTCACCCTGCTTGCTACTGCTTTCTTGTTAATAGCTTTCCACATTTGTTGCTTTTTTGTTACATGACAATCCCATCATTAACACAGTTTTGACTTCAACTGCTGGTAGAAGGAGCAAAATTTCCTGGTGCCTCCACCAGCCTTTTGAAATATAAGGCTCAATGTTGAGACCTCGTATTCCAAAATGTCCATAGGGATTGTTCGCTTTGTCTGCTGCATAGTAAATCAAGTTCGTGTCCCACAACACCATGGACCAGCTTAATGTGTAACAGTATTAACCACAGTACACATGGGTCACTGGGTCCTTCTGGATCAAGAAAGAATTTTTGCCAGTCTGTCTCAAGAGACAGCAGGTATTTGGCCATGCTGTAGTAGGGTGTAGGATAATTATTAGTAGATGGTTGGACTTGATGATCTGGAAGGTCATTTACAACCTTTATGTTCGATGATCTAGCTCATCTGTTAATAGGCATGTCTTGGAAAGTTATAGGCAATTTAAGTCTGAACGGATGGCTTTCATTACATCAGATTTGGCTTGCCTACATTGTGAAGTGGCAAAAGGTGAGAAGTCTTCCAAAGCCCACCTCATATCCTGCCTCTAATTCAGAAATCATTTTGAAGTCCTCATTTCAGGGTCCAGAATGTGCCGAGCAAGACCAGAGGGCTGCTCTGTACTTTCCCTCGCATGGCCATCGAGAACAGAGCAGGCAGGATGGCGGAGGAGGAGGTCTTTGTCTGCAAGTACTGTAGAAATGATCTCACTTGCTACGACATTTTGAATGCTTTAGTTAATGTTTAGGCTTCCCATATAGTCATAAAAGCTCTTTCCCTGGCTATAAATACAATGGTGCTTAGCATTTAGATGATGCTCTTCATATTCAAAGCACTTTCCACGTAAAATCCCTTTGCTGAGTTTGTCCTTCCTTAGATGGATGTTTATAACTCCTGATCTGCTCGGGGAATTGTTGGGCTGCATCCGAGAGCAGAATTTAACTCTCCTAATTCTCATGTTACTTTTATAAGGAAAATACTAACCCTGTTTTACAGCTAAAGGAGAAGGGCAGCGTAGTACAAAGAGTTGTCCAGAGTCACAGGGGAAACTAAAGGGAAATGAGAACAAAACACTTGACAAAATCTTTATGCATGGTCCTATGCACAAACCACACATCTACTCTCTCATATACTCCAAATAAATACTTGCTAAAATAAGCAGCGTATTTTACAATGCTACTGTCCCAGTCTTTCCCTGGCTGCAACTATCCCTCCATTAGTGTTAACAAAAGAAAAAAAAAAAATAAAACTGAAGGATAATGTTGCTAAATTAAATATTTATTTTTATTTTTTTTTTGTCTCAGAGTAAGAAAGATGGGGTCTGCACTCTGTGGACATTTTTGTTGATGGGAAAATGACTGATTCAATGTGGTTTCCTGTCAGTGAATGTTAACTTTTGGAGAGCATAATTAACTATGAACCAGAAGTAGGTTTCTAGAATGTGAAAATTCTCATCACACCATGTCAGCCGAGCAGCACGAGTCCCACGCTGTCTCTGCAGGATGGTGTTCGTTACGTTCTCTTGGAGGACTTGGGTCAGAATGCTTCTACATTGCTACCTGGTAAATGGAGCACCACCTTCTGCCTCATCTGTGTGTCCAGATCAGGAGCAAACCTCAGTGCTCGGTCTGTGGGTGAGTTCATTGTGAGGTGGTATCATCTGATGACTGATGCAGAGCTATTGAAGGCTAATGCCATGGGTTTTTTTGCACTGAGACGAGGATGAAAAAAATGCTTGCTGATGGCCAGAGACTTGTGATTTCCCTACTCCACAGATGTGCTTTAGTTCTATAAAGTATAGCTCAAAATGAGAGGATTAGGTGAAGAATGGGCCTAGTTTGGCTCTGGTTTTAAGGCTATGTTAAACACGAGTATGAAGCCCCTCTCCTCATTGGAAGCTTCTTCTCCACATTATACAAGATCCAGACAAAGATCTCCCTGCTCAATGCAGCTGAATAGTATAAAAGTTGCTTACATATTAAAGCTACAATAAACAAAAGAAGAGGAATTAGGTTACAAATTAAGAAACTATAATGTTTACCAGAACAGACGATGGCTGTCAGTGGCACCATTAACACAGATCTCCTCTTATGGCATTACACAGACTTAAATCTGAGGCCATCAAGTATAAAGGTAAAGCCAGGGGAATATGCCACATGTCACCTCGCCTTTGTCTCCCCAAGCTTGGTTGTGTGATGGGAAGGAAGGAGAAAAGGGTTTGCACACAGTAACGTGGTCCAGACAGAAGTTTTTGTAAGACTGGTAGTAATAGATACAGTGGTATGTACAGAAAGCATTACAGTTGTCTGTAATAAGTAGCTCTTCCTTCTCCCTCCCCCAGCATCAGATACCCATGAGGAGTGACTGAGAGACAGAAATACTGCAGCGCTGCACCCTGCACAAGTTGATTTTCAGCAGAAGGGTTTGATTTTTTGTCACACAGCCCCATCTTGGCACTGCTGCAGGTTGAGCTCCATTCTTCCACCCTCGGCAGATACCTTCTTGAACGTCTCCATGATGTGGAAACACTCTCTGCGGTAACTCATCTTCCGTGGTTGGTAGTGTTTCCTGCATCCTTGGATGCCACTGGATTCTTTCCAAAAGTTCATGTTCTAACACCAGGTCAGGAACAGAACAATTCTGTGTGTGACAGGCTGTTTGGTGTGCGCCGTACCGTGGTCCACCCTCCTTAACTCCTGGGCCAACTGGCACAAGCATAATCCATATGAAAGTTAACTGATGTGGTGTTTTTCTGATGGTCCAGAAGCTGGAGTGATAATGCTTATACCAAAAGCAGACCCTTAGTTGGACAGTACACTGGGAAGGAATGATGTCCTGTGGCTACCATGTTGCTTTGTCTCTGGCAAGAGCTTCCAAGAATGACAGGCATCACTGTTGTCCATTTGACTTCAGCTTGCTTTTGGTTTTATCACCCATTCTGCCTGAGGGTTTGCACGGTAAACATCTAACATGTATGCATCTGGATCCAAACAGTGCTGACCTGAAATGGGAATCCACAGCCATGAATCACGGGATGTTTAGAGCGTATTAGTAAATGGGATGGAGCTATGTTAAAATGTCCTTGAATGGAGCTCCAACTTGCACACAGGGAGCCTAGGTTTGTGTGTCCCGATAAAGTCTTGCCTGGATACAGGCAGGGACTTTGGTCACTTTGGCAGTGATTTTACTTGGGGAGAGTCATGGTGAGGGGTCTGAGGAGCAGCTGAGGGACCTGGGGTTGTTCAGCCTGTACAAAAGGAGGCTCAGGGGAGACCTTTTGGCTGGACTCAGATGGGTTTGGGCTCTGCTCCCAAGGAACAAGGAACAGGACAAGAAGAATCAACCTCAACTTGCACCAGGGGAGGTTTCGGTTGGATATGATGAAAATGTCTTTCCCCTCACAAGGGTTGTCCAGGGCTGTCCCAGGCTTCCCAGGACAGTGGTGGAGTCCCCATGATCCCTGGAGGGGTTTCAAAGCCATAGAGATGTGGTGCTGAGGGACATGGGTTAGTGGTGCCCTGACAGTGCTGGGGGAATGGTTGGACTCGATGATCTTAAAGGTCTCTACCAATGGAAACAGTTCTATGATTTTATGGATTTGCTTTGACTTCCAGGCAGGATGCTCTGCATTACACTGAGTGATGGACAAGGTGCTTAGTTAAAGGGTGAAGAAATATTATGGTTTCTTTAGAAGCATTAACAACATGGGCACTGTAAGTGCCACAGTCTGTATTTCTATTTCTTTGGATTTACGAGGCTGGAATTACAACTCTGTGACTTTTTTTTGTCACTATTTTTAAATGCTGAAAAAACAACTCTAAACCATATGTTCCCATCCAGCTAGGATCTGTATGTCAAGGCTTTTGGCAGTTGCTGTTTTGCTGGTTTAAGAGCCCTCTGAAGTCTGGCCATGTGAGTATTTCATTAGGTGGTAAATAGGAGCTGGGTGGTTGGGGAGTCCCTGCTGCCATTGCCACCAAAAGAGGCGATTGGTGCCTCTCAATTGAGTCATAAACCAATAAATTCTTGGTTTAATTTGATTTCTTCAACTATTGCATTTACACAGGGTGATGAAGCCACTTAACTGGTGCAGTTACCTTGCTGTGACACGAAGGATTATGGTAAAGCTTTGTGCAGTTACTTAGAAGCTCACTAGGGTCCTAATGACTTTATTGAGGTGAAAGAGATATAAAAGAATTAATGCATAATCAGTGTACTGTGGTACCCCAAAAGATCTAGGAGTATAAAAATCATTTTAAATGAATGCAAATTAAATGTCCTTTTTTTTTTTTTTTTTTTTTTTTTTTTTTTTTTTTTTTTTTTTTTTCATTTTTTTTTTGTGTTGTTTTTTTTTTTTTTTTTTTGTTTTTTTTTTTTTTTTTTTTTTTTTTTTTCT
>WTSP01024783.1:0-10402 GCA_025331215.1 Actenoides lindsayi | reverse complement strand
GCAGTGGTGGAGTCCCCATCCCTGGAAGGGTTTCAAAGCTGTGGAGATGTGGTGCTGAGGGACATGGGTTAGTGGTGACCTGGCAGATATTTTCCATCCAAAACAATTCTATGATTCTATGATCTTGATTTCCAATAATTAAAGACCAGCGAGCACTCTACACCCCAGCATTTTTTTCCTATCTTGATTAGTGACTAATACCGTCTTGAATCCTGTTCAATACCCATTTCTCCACTGGTTCAACACTGCAACTGGTTCCATAGTTCAATTATGAACTGCATGAAAAAGCATTTTCTTTCCCGGATCTATGGAACTTGGGAGAAGCTTCTGTCATCTTCTCCCAGAGTCACACCTGCAGGCACACCCACACACACACGAAAAGCTTGCCACGTAAATCCAATCCCGGGTTGGATTTTGCTACCTGTTACATTAAAGGAATACCCCCTGTTACTGGAGGACAGGGAGAAACTCCGAATCTACCTTCCCAAAATCATTTATTAATTTTAAATTTTGCTGTCACACCTTTTTTATTTGTCTGCTTTTTTGGGGTTATGGAGTCTCCTTCTCTGGAGACATTTATAACCCGCCTGGACACTGTCCTATATGACCTGCTCTAGGTGGTCCTGCTCTGGCAGAGGAGGTTGGACTTGATGATCTTTCGAGGTCCCCTCCAACCCTTAACATTCTGTGATTCATCAGTGTGCTGCTTAAAATGGGACAACAGTTGCAGTCCATCTCTGACTGAAGAAGAGGTGCTACAAATGAATCCGTCAGACAGGAAATGGATTCAGTTGCAGTATGTTCTGTGAAACAACCAGTCAATGCACTTATTGTTCTTGTCCCAGCACTGGTCTTAATGGCAAGTTGGTATTCCCACTCTCAGTTTATTGCCTCTTGTTGACATCAGAATGCAGGCAGATTCATAGAACGGTAGGGGTTGGAAGGGACCTCTAGAGATCATCGAGTCCAACCCCCTTGCTAGAGCAGGATCACTCAGGGCAGGCCACACAGGAACAGATCCAGGGGGGTCTTGAAAGTCTCCAGAGAAGGAGACTCCACAACCTCTCTGGGCAGCCAGTCCCAGGCTCTGTCACTCTCACAGTGAACAAGTTTCTACTCATGTTGAGGTGAAACTTCCTGTGTTTCACCTTGCCACTATTACCTCTTGTCCTACCACAGGGCACCACTGAAAAGAGACTGGCCCCTTCTACTTAACACCCACCCTCACAATAAAGAACTTTTTCCTGACGTGTCTTTCTTTGAATTTTGGATCTAGCTTCAAATAACTTGCAACACCCCAGCCTTGTAACATCAAGTTTTAAAGCAGTTCTGCACATCACTGCCATACGTAACTACACCCTGGCTTTCTCTTCCTCTACATGTTCATCCCTTGTATTATTTGTTGTCATCTTCTCTGCTTTCTTGACCGTAGCTCCTAACATCAACACAGTGTGCTGATGTCTTCCCCTTGCACTTGTGATCTGGCAAAAAGCAGCATTGTGGTTCCAACAATATTGGTGCTATCACCCTTCGACTTCCTTCTTAAGGATTCTCCATCTCTTCCTCTCCAAAAGGTGACAAATGTTTGAGTTTATTTTACCCAGAGGACTTCCACATTGATTTTCAGTGTTTTAATCCTTGGCAAGGAGCATTATCCTATTAGGATCTTAAGAGAACTCACTATTGCTTCGAAGATTTATAATCCCAGACTGAATATATTCCTGAAGTTAATAACTAGGACAAACACTGCCTGGTTGTGTGGAGGGTGTGTGCAATCTATATGTGTTTAAAACAACAGGGTGAAGGTAAATGAAGTGTGGGGGTGTGTTGCATTTTGCCTTGCAGACTCATTTTTAATTCTGGGCAGAGAGAGGGGAAGAAGTCAATGCAATACAACGAGGTGTAATCAGACAAAGAGTAACATGGGACTGCAGCAGTTTGCACTGTTGTGAAGATTTAGCTCAGCAGTGATGGAAAAGTTTCTGAGAGCATGGGAAATAGCATCCTGTATCACCTTGTCCTACTAAATCAGCCAGCTTTGTAACTCACAGATAGGTGACATTCCCCTGACCGTGCAGACAAGTCAGGGACACCCAGTTCATGCTGGCAATTGTATGAAGGAGATGCTGAGAGGTTCACAATCATTTTTTGGGGTCTCCAAGGCAGAGAGCATGATTGGACTGGAATTGTCCCAATAACTCAATCTGGTTAAGGTAGATTGCTTCTCCACCTTTCCATAGCAATAACCATTCAATGTTATACCTCAGTCTGATTTTATTTGAAACCATGGCTTGGAAGTGAGGTTTGAATTTAAGTTGCCAGACCATAACCCTCCTAGCAGACCAAGACTTCCGGTGAATGGTGGTCTTCTCTCATATAGAGACAGGGATCTACTGGACAGAGTCCAACGGAGATTACAAGGATGATTAAGGGACTTGAGCATCTTCCCTATGAAGAAAGACTAAGGGAACTGGGGCTGTTTATTCTTGAGAGGAGAAGACTGAGAGGGGACCTTGTTAATGTCTAGAAATATCTGAAGGGTGGATGTCAAATGGAAGGGTCCAAGCTCTTTTCTGTAGTGCCCAGCAACAGGACAAGGAACAAAGGGTATAAACTTCAGCATAGAAGGTTCCACCTCAATGTGAGGAGGAACTTCTTTACTGTGTGGGTGATAGAGTCTGGAACAGGCTGCCCAGAGAGGTTGTGGAGTCTCCTTCTCTGGAGACTTTCAAGACCCCCCTGGATCTGTTCCTGTGTGGCCTGCCCTGGGTGATCTTGCTCTAGCAAGGGGGTTGGACTCGATGATCTCTAGAGATCCCTTCCAACCCCTAACATCCTATGGTTCTGTGATTCTCTTTTTGCTTCCAGGAGAGCCCGACTGGGCAGTAATGAGTGGGAGGCATTCCCCGTGGAAACAGTACATGGCTGGGGTGAGATAGCTTTGTGTGGGATAATTATCATGGCTGATTACATATTTGGTTGCTTAATAAAGTAGTATTTATTCCCCCTTTTCCCTCTTTTTCCTGGTAGCAGAATTAATGACACCCCCTTGCACGTCAAGGTAAGAAAAATACACCGTCACTCATGTTAATAATTGTATGGAAAGAACATGTCATTGTTTCAAAATCTATCCCTAGATCGGCAGTTACCAGACCAGTGGCTGTGGCCCACAAAAGGGTTGCAGCCGTTACCAGCAGGTCATCACCTCCAAAGAAATTCAGTTTCATCCTATAGTAACACCTGGTATTTTGTGTTGCACAATGTAACGCCTTTGTGAGTGGGGTCATAACTGGAAAAAGCACAAGATCTGCTGTTCTAGATGTTATCAAATAATCTAAGACCAAGCTACACTGTAACAAGCTAGGGCAGACTATTGCATGTTTGGCCAAATCCATTACAAAAAAGGAAGGGGGAGAATGTTAAGGTAACAGAATAAGGTGGTAACACCTTTAGCAGAATGAATTTTGAAATGTCTATATCCATATGGGCCATGGGCCTACAAGAAAGCTGAGGAGGGACATTTTACAAGGGCTTGTAGTGATAGGACGAGAGATAATGGTTTGAAACTGGAAGAGGGGAGATTTAGATTGGAAATAAGAAGTAAATTCTTCATCCTGAGGGTGGTGAGACACGGGCACAGGTTGCCCAGGGAAGCTGTGGGTGCTCTGTCACTGGGTATCTTCAAGTCCAGGTTGGATGGGGCTTTAAGCAACCTGCTCTAGTGGGAGGTGCCCCTGCCCATGGCAGAGGGGTTGGAACTAGATGGTCTTTAAGGTCCCTTCCAACCCAAACCATTCTATGATCTATGATACATTCAGACTTACCTCTAATATCTCTCTGAATTACACCTAAACTGGTCAATCTCAGAGAAACAGGCCATTATCAAATTTCTGGTAGCACCAAACAACTTAACTAAAAGCTGCTTCATGACTTTCCTAACTTCTACATTATATCCTATCAAAAGCCAGAAAATTGAGAATTCCAGTATACTAAATTAACTTTTTAGTTCTTTTATAGGTTTTGGTTTAGTTTATCTAATGGTGGAGGTGAAGTTTTCATTTAGTGCCTCTCTTTTCTGAATTACATTGTATCTGTCCTCCTGAAGCACAAATAAAAGCAATCAAATAAACCCCCAACTTACTTCAGAAGTTCATTACCAGCCTTGGTTCATAAAACCAGACTCAATTTTTATTTCTTTCCCGTGGTGTCTTGTACATTGACGGTGATGTTCAGAAGTGGAGCTACAATGACCAGAGACCCAGCCAAGTACTTTTGCTCATACTGGGGAACATGAAGAGGGAGACCAGGGCATGACTAAAGGCAAAGCCAAGGTGGAAGAAGTCATGTTTGTATACTCACCGTCAGCAGGTTTGAACTCCAAGAGCGTTGCTTCTTCAGCTCCGTCCTCACTGCTCTCCTTGATGCTCTCCACTTCGCACCAGAAGTCCTCCATGGAGGTGCTGTCCATGGAGGCCTGTGAGTGGGAGCGACTGAATGCAGGAGGGGGTGTGGACTCATTGGAAAGCATCCTGTTAATTCTTCGACAGCGAGGGAGAGACTTTCTGAAAAGAGATAGAGATGAAAATAAAAATCCCTACCATGGTGACTTGTACCATGCAGACAGAGCACGCAACTTCTACTTCACCAGTGTCTGTAGCAGGGAACAAGATGTTGGAGGCAACGTGCACAGTTCTGGTGGTCTTCATGATCTCTGTTGTTCATAACAGTTACCACTTGAAACTTATTTTGCATCTAATAATCTTATGTTGCATCTAATCTAAAACTTATTTGGCATCTAATAACTATTTTGCATCTAATAATTTACCTCTTTAATGTCCTTTAGTGTTTTACACCTTAAAGGGGAATTCAGAAGGTGTCATTTCTATTTCTAACAGTGATAGCCATTTAATGAGACACTGGAAAAGGATTTTAACTTCTTTGTGCCTCAGTTTGTCTTTCTATCCCTTTCTCTTTTGGTTACTGGCTGAAATGCTCCACTTCTTTGGGAAAAAATAATCAGACTGGGGACCCCTGAAATACAAACTCATTTTGGCTCCACAAAAGAATGAAAAGCTTGAAATAATTTAATTCAGAAGAATAATGACCTTTTATTTGAAAACCCTTTAAAAAGTAATTCATTTTTTCTTAAATTTCAATAAAAGAAATCTTAAAAAAAAAAAAAAAAAATGCCTTTGAAACAGCATGTTTTAGGCCAAACAGAAGGTTTTGATCACAGGTTCTAAAAAAGAATTATACTAAAAATTAGATTTCAAGTTACAATTCAATACAGTATTCGAATCAAAACAAAGCAGCTTGTTCCTTGCTCCTTTGTTCTTGTCTTTTCCCACTGTGAATTCTTGCAGCTGAAGACAAGTTATACAAGTTCATTCAAAAACTTATAGGACACCCACCACAAAAGTCTTGCCTGACTTTGCTCTTCTGAATTATTACGATACTTTAAACAGCTTTTCTAAGTGTAATTACAGTAGTTACAGTAAACAGTAATAATATCCACAACAACATTTACACAGAGGAGTCAGGAGGTAATGCGATTATGGCAGAGAACTGAAACTGCAGGAATTAATGGAAAATTCTGTCATAAGGTCTTCTGGCCTTCACTTATCTGAATGAATTTAACTGCAGTTTCCCTTTCTCTTCCTTTCCTTTATGGCATCATCCTGCCAACAGCCCTTTGTTTCAAACCACAGGCATCACTTCTACTCCGCTAAAAAAATAAGATATTTCCTTTTCAGTATTTCCCTCCTTGTCAAAGTTTATGTAGTGGATGTATAAACAACATATTAGTTAGTAAAAGCGACTGCACATGCTTCACGCCCTTTGCACTGTTGCACCATCCCTCACTGGCAAAGGGCTGACTCCTGGAGCATACTCACTTCGCCTGGGTGGTCCCAGGTGATTCCTTCTGGGTTAGAATCACAGATTCATTTTGGTTGGGAGAGACCTTTCAGATCATCAAGTCCAACCATTAATCCAAAACTGCCAGGGCACCACTAAACCATGTCCTACAGCAACATATCTCCATGGCTTTGAAACCCCTCCAGGGATCACGGGGACTCCACCACTGCCCTGGGCAGCCTGGGTCAGTCCTGGACAGCTCTCAAGGGGAACAAATTGTTCCTCCTGTCCAACCTAAACCTCCCCTGGGACAATTTGAGGCCATCTCCTCTTGTCCTGTTGTTTGTTCCTTGGGAACAGAGCCCGACCACCACTGGCTCCAACCTCCTATCAGGGAGCTGTCAGAGCCAGAAGGTCTCCTCTCAGCCTCCCTTGCTCCAGGCTCAACAACCCCAGGTCCCTCAGCTGCTCCTCACCACACTTGTGCTCCAGACCCTTCCCCAGCTCTGTTGCCCTGCTCTGGCCACGTTCCAGCCCCTCAATGTCCTTCTGGGAGTGAAGGGGCCAAAGTGTGGTCTGATCCCCAGGTTGGGGAGCTGTGGTAGAAACATTGGAGCACAACAAAGCCAGCTGTGGACATTATCAGTGCTTTTAAAAGGCCAAACACAGGCCTTTGCCTCTTTTTGAACACAGGGAGGTGTAATATGGATGATTCACGGGTTCTGTGCTGTGAGTGCATACAATCAATACATAGAATATGATGTCCATATGCTCTTGGTCAAGCTCCTGGGTAGCAAAACTCTCTGATGAGTGACATACAGCAGAAGAAAATGTGCTATGGTGCTGTGGTGACACACGTCCTCCAGGAAGACAAGTGCTGTCTCCAGTGTTTCTATCCCTTTTTTTCCCTCATATGCAGGCGATGATTGTTTGATTTAAACACAGCGCTGAAACCGTTACTGTTTTAATCAGAAGAAGCCACAGTCACCAAATCGGAGAAGAATTTGTGACATAAGTGTGGTTAAAGCTATTTGAGTCCTTTCCACATCCCTCTGGGGAGATGTGAAGGTTTCAGCCAGTTTTTGTCTGCAAAGCCTCAGATGACTGGGGTACCTGATTATTCATAATTACTATAATTATGTATCTGGCTGTATCGGCCTCTGGTGTGTTATGGATTCACCTCTCTCTCTTCTCTGCATCAGCAAGAAAAAGAAAAAACAAGTCCCACAGGACTTGAATATTGTGACTTAATACTGTACTGAGTGTCCCCAAGTAGAGTCTTTTTTAACCAGCAGAAGCAGTACCGCTGAGAAGCAGCCAGAAATCCTCATCCCTTCAGCTGGGAGCTGGTGGAGACTGGGGAAATGGGTCCAGCCAAACACTTACTGCTGTGGAAAGCTGCTCTCTTTTGTTTAAGAGGTGATAATGAACACAAACAAGGAAAAAGGCAAAACTTTCTGGCACTCTGATGATGGTTGGGGCTCCTTTTCCCCATCCTGGTGTCAACAGGTGCCCGTCCTCCTGCCGCAGCCTGGCACTCACCAGCCTCCTTTTTATCTTGGGGCTCTGCTGAGACCCCCACACTACTGCCCACCGAGCAATTCATATCCCTGCTTAGAATAAACCTTTGTGAAAAAGCCCCTATATCTGCTGTATAGCACAGCCCGGAGCTCCCACATCGGCAATCGTAGGAATGAACGTTGACACCAGTCTGGAATCAAAGCCATAGAGTCATAGAATAGTAGAATGGTTCGGGTGGGAAGGGACCTTTAAAGGCCATCCAGTCCAACTCTTCTGCAGGGAGCAGGAACATCTGCAACTAGAGCAGGTTGCTCAGAGCCCCAGCCAACCTCACCTGCAATGGTGCCAGGGATGGGGCAGCAACCACCTCTCTGGGCAACCTGGGCCAGGGTCTCACCACCCTCAGCATAAAAACTGTGTTCCTTTGTCTAGTCTAAATCTCCCTCTTTTAGTTCAAAACATTTTACCCCTTGTTCTGTCACAACAGGCCCTGCTAAAAAGTCTGTCCCTACCTTTCTTAGAGGCCTGAAAGGCCCCAAGAAGGTCTTCCAGGAGCCTTCTCCTCTTCAGGCTGAACGCCAACTTTCTCAGCCTTTCTTCATAGGTGAGATGCTGCATATCTGAAGGATGCAAATTTTAGTTGCCCTTGCCAAGAATTTGACCTACTTGATTATCCAGCATGAAGTCCATTTTCTGTTAATATGATAGGCCTAAGATCTAGCAGGTTGGACTAATATATGGTCTCTCAAATGGTTCTTCCTGTTTGAAGATGAAGATACGTTTGTACTTCCTCCCGAAGTCCACAAAGTCATGTCATGAAAAGCATATAAACAGCTATGTCTGTAGAGTCAGGTGTGTCACACACAAACTCTGAAACAAAAAAGGCAAACCCAAACTTTTAGATGAAATACAAGTGGAAGTGGTGGGAGTACAGGTGTAGGACTACAGTTGTAGGGCCCCAAGAGTGTAAGCTGGTGGAAAGGTGAAAAGTCAGTTCTGGCATAGTTGATGTGCACCTGAGAAGAGCAGAAGGACCTTGCTCTTGCCTTCTGTAGTGATTAGGGTATAGGCCTAAACTTGTTAACCCTACATTCTCAAATCTCTGGCTTTAATCACCCAGAACAGTGTCTAATCCCAAGGACTTGAGGCTTCTTGGTGGGCCTTGCAGAACATGCTGGCCGTCCTTGCGTTCAGGTCAGCACTGCTGCTTCAGAATAAAGCTTCTGTAGGTTGTCAGTCTCACTAAACTGAAACTCCAAACGCTGAGAGTAATGCGTTTCTATCGTGGGGCTCCCTTGGGATGTTTGTTTCAGAAATGACTCAAGTACTCCTGTCAGTTGAAGAGTGAGTGGTAAGTTGCTCTAACAATCTACTTAACTGGGATGCACTTGAAAGAAAGGATTTTGCTTTCATACAGTTATTGTGTCCGATCACCTCGTGTTCACTTCTCTGTTTAGAGCTCTGGAAGGAAGAGGGGAAGAAAGTCACTAGCTCAAAAACTCTATTAAGAGTGACACTATATATTACAACAGAGACCATGATATTTTCTTCTAAGAAAAAAAAAAGGATGTGATCATTTATTTTTTTTCTTTCTGAAATTTGCCTTGCTGAGACTTAATCTAAGCAACTTTTAATCAAAACCTTGCAGTTGAACAAAAAGCGACATACACTATGTCTTTGAACTTAAAGAAGCATGACCATGAAAATAAACAGGTGTTTCTGAAGGTGCAACTGAATGTTCCTGGCTAAAAGACATCTTTAATCCCTTTCTGAGATGGGATTTTGCAAGGCAACTGGGGGCCAACTGATCATAAAAGGCTTATTATGAGGCCGAGACATTGTTGGGGCTGGATACCCTTTGAATGGCATCACGATGTCAGCCTAGCCCCGTGCTGATTTTGCTTTCTTTCTCGTTCTTAGGAATAGCTAAATGACACACATTCTTCTTCCTGTTGATGAGGTAAATTGTAAACATCCCTCCAGACTCCCAGATTCACCTTCTAGAGTGATCTCTCTCAGCTGCGGCGATGCAAAGTTTCTTTCATGCAATTAATGGGACAATTATATCAGAATGATGAGATCATGCCTTTCGCTGAAAAGAATAGAGATCTTTCATGAACAAAGAGAGCTTTATTTAAATCTTTGCAAATAAAGCACCATTTTCTTCAGTGAAAGTGGGTGACCGCTACAATTTGGGTAGGCACAGCGTGGCATGAAGGTGAACTCACTCTGTAGAGTGGCAGGTAGAGCTTTGGGGTGGCTGTCTCAGAACAAAATAAGCAATGTTTGGGTTTGATTTTTTTTTTACCTGCTCAGACCCACTATTAGAGTAGCGTGCAGGCAATTCTAATATTGCCGAAAAAGCCCTAAGACTGTGTCAGGGTTTAGGGTCAGGGCAGCCCCTCAGACCTATAAAAGTCACACTCTGTTAACTCCCCTGCTTCCCCAGAGGGAAAGAGAAAGTGAATAAGGGAGAGAGACTCAGACATTAGGAACGGGAACTAGGACAGCTTTAATGAAAATGAAAATAGTAATAATGGAATATATACAAAACCAGTATTGAACCCAACCCGCCTCCAGTGGCAGTTACGTCACCGTCACCACTGGTGCTGTGGAGCAGGCACTGGGAGAGTCCCAGACTGGGCCCAGCAGCAGATGGGAGCTATGTTCAAGGGCTGGATTCTGGTAGTGAATTCAGGACACACAGACCGGGATCAAAGGCAGAAGGGACAGAGTCCTCCTCGGGTGCTCTAAGGAAGAAAGCAGAAGAGGAGCTGAGCCAACTTGAGCAAAGCTGGCAAAGTGGGGCAAGACGGCAAAGAGAGCGATGAGACCCCCCCTGACCACTCAGCTTTATCCTGACTGTACATAGTGATGTATCTGGGCTGGAACCCCTCGTTGGTCAGTTTGGGGTCCCCTGTCCTGGCTGCCCCTCCCTGCAGGTGCCGCCTTTTCCTTTCTGCACCCCCAACGTGGTGCACAAGCCCCAGCAGCGGCCTCTGTCTGCACCCCACCCCTTGGTACC
>WTSP01024782.1:22798-32954 GCA_025331215.1 Actenoides lindsayi | reverse complement strand
GCAGTTAGTTAGAAGAACTGAACTCTAAAGCAAAATTACAGAACAGAACTAGTTCTGTTCTCACTCAAACCAGGACACTGGTAATTGTAATGTGTGTATGTGTGTGTTCAGGATGTAACTTGGAATTTTTTTCCCAGTTTGCCTTATTTTCCTGACTATTCTGTTTGCAGCTGATAGAAAAAGTGAAAATGTGATGTTGACAAATCTGTGGCAACTTTTAAAACCTCTTAGACTGTTTCGGATTTTTTCTCTAAAGTGGAGTAAGAAATAGAATGAGAGTGCCTATAATGAAATTTAATGAAAACAACAATTTTTTTTGTGATTGGTACCTGAGAGATAATATATGGGTCAAATTGAACAGTAATAAGCATGAGCTAAATTATTCATGCTATTCACTGAGGAGTGACTAACCTACTATTTATATTCTTTCTGAATACATCATTATGTCTCAAGCTCAATTTGCAAGGTTCTATTTGAAGTCAATGGACTCCAGAGTATACATTCTGTTCATCTAAAAAGTCTGATAGCTCAAATTATTGGGTTATTGCATAGAGTGGGGAATAACCAAAGAAGATTTAACTATTATTAGGGTTAACTTTGTCACAAGAAAGTATATTTATGTCACATATTTGTATTCAACAAGAATAAACAAAACATTCAGACACATCTACACTCAACAAGTGGAGGGAAACTGCTTACATTGATTAATTGACTTTAATGAACATCTAGGAAATAAACAATAAGGGACCAGATATGAAAACAAGATAAGCTTTACCTATTTAATTATTTGTTAAATAATTCTAAAATAATTGAAACTATTAAAAATAATTAAATATTTTTTTAAAATAATTGTAAAATAATTGAAAGGAAAGAAAGCACATATTCAATTGTTTCCTTGTTTTTATTTTTTTTTTTTTATTATTTTTTTCATTTTCAAGCACAGAAATAGGATTTGAAGATCGCTGACACATCAGTTTGGGGAAAGTTTTCCGTTTATGATTCAACAAACCCAAATGATTAGCCAATTCTGCTCTTATTTTGATACTAGGGAGAATGTTTCCTGGAACACCAAACAATTCTACAATTTAAGTATTTAAATATTTTGTTCTTTGAAAAATATTCAGAAATAAAACATCCTGTAATGATAGCTTTGACCTTGCTACCAATTGTGTTCATGTTCACCTTTGGAGTAGAATGCATGTTCTTGAATGCAACAGGAATGCTTTTGTGTATTGCTAAAGCACAATATGAAGTGTTTGTCACTTCACAAATCAGTATGAAAAATCCAGTATTCAAGATTAAATTTATTTTGTAAGGGTTCTGCTTTTCAGTATGCCTCTTTCTGAAGAATTATTTTTTAATATAAGTCTCAAAACAGGAATGTATTATACAGCAAGATTTTTGGCTAATACCTGATGCCTCTTTTATTTAATCTGGAGTATAGGCTAAAATAATAAGAGAAATGCAGTCTCATAGACTCTCACTTAGGGTGGGACTTAGGCTGAAGTAGTTGGAAATCTTCATGTACCTTAACTAAAGAACCAAATTTGCCTCTGTCTCTTCTTAAGACCTTAAGAATGTGACAAGCATCTTCCCCAGCTCCTGGATCAGTCCCTCTTGTTTCTCTGTCACTCACTCCTGCAGTGCTGGAGCTGTGAACACCAAGGGCTGCTGGGGTGCCAGGAAGCAAGTCAAACACCCAGAGGCACAGGCTACCATCAAGTAGTTCATCTTGTGTTTTGATCTTGTATCATGTCTCCAGATCAGAGGGAAAAAAAGAATGTGTTGCTAAAACAAAAAGTCTTTGGCAGTGTTGGACAGTGTGTATTTCTAAATGTGCAACTGCAGAAAAGAAGTGGGTTTTTAATACCTATGATCTTCTAGTAAAGCATAATCATAACAGCAGTCTGAGGTATGGGCAAATAAATTGGGTACCTTTTAGTAAAAGTTTTTACATTTGCTTCATTTTTGACTTAAAAACAAGTTAGAGGGGAAAAAAAAAAGCTTTTTTCTAAGAAGTACAGTCAATGAATAGGTCCTTTTTTTTATCTGATTAAACCTCTTCTAGTCTTATTTAAATGCATCAAAAGTTTAATTATGATGTACTAGAAGTATTCTGCCCTCTGATACTGCCTTCTTTATCCTAATATGAAACTTCTGAATGATATCCATAACCTGTTCAAGATCCTATCATGTTTTCATGAATTGCTCTTAAAATTGCAGTTGACTTCCTAAATGACTGCTGGTTTTAATCTTATTGTAGGCAAGAACTGGTTTGCAAGGGAGAGTATGTAGTCCTTAATCTTTCATTAGCACTGGTGAGTGCAGGGCGTGCTGTAGCACTATGAAATGCAGTTGAGGCTTCCCAGAGGATTCACCTCTCCTTGGCGTGCTTTATACATATTTTAATTCTTAGTCAAACATAGACTACCTGTCTATGGTTTCAATAGCTGTCAGTAGCCACCTCTTCCTTACATATATGTGGATGGTGTCCTAACTTTATTCCATTTAAACTGTTCATAGATACCCATTCTTGCCAATTTGATTCTACAATCTGTATGACTGGGAATTTTTGTCTGAAGACATAACTTAAATGCAATTCTCAGATGGAAGAGCACTATCCAAAGTGTCCTGTCACACTCACCTGTTTTCAGAAAAAAAAATAGTATGTTTGACTCACAAGCTATTTACTCACATTTTAAGGTCTTGAAGATACAGAAAGGTATTTTATTCTGATTCTACAGCTTATGGCACTGTATGTTCAGATATTTGGGTAGACCTGTTGCATGCTGTTATTGAAGAAGTAATAAATATTAACATCATTTAGGTGTTACTTAAGTGCTCTCATATTCTTTCATAAAACTGCATGTGAGTGTGTGTGTACATATACACTGAGAGAGAGACAAAATCAAGAGAGAGAAAAGTAATGTAACTGCCATTAGGAAAAGAAAGAGAAAATAAAAACCATGTCTTCTGGTAAAGGTCATCATTAGAAAAGAGAACAGTGTAGTACCTAATTTGAGTGGAGAGATATCTTACTAGAAGTTAATTTTCAGTAATAATGGTTCACTTCAGCTCCTATTTCAGCTGCAGTATGGAGCTGTGTCCTTTAGCTCTGTTCTCCATTAAAGACTGCAACTAAATTCCCATAAAGAAGGCAGCTCTTCAAAGGTGGTGTATTCACTTATTTATACTTGCCATTTTCCCTTTTTGTCTGCTTCATATTGAAAAATTCGTCTCAGTCAAAGAAATGCACAAACAAACCAACAGAATTGGACAGAATGAAATAGCAGGCAGTTTTACAGTAAAGCACAGAGCAGAAAGTGATCATTTTTTTGTGCCACCTCTGTTCCCTTGAAATGGTTATCCAAAATGGCTTTCCTGAAGTAATTTTTTTCTTTAGAGCTATAACTGAAGGTATTCCGTCAGCTTCCCCTTTCTTTTGTGCAAGTTTATAGTTTTCTATAAGCAGAATCCTAAAAGCAGGTACAGTAAAATGTCAGGGCTGCAATCATTACAGAACTATGGCAAGTTGCCAGGATATTTATATGTAACTGAGTATTCACTCATGTGGAAAAATTAGTCTCACTATGTCTTTAAAAATGTGCATAGTTGCAATATGTAGATACAAATGGAAGAAAAGAGTATTATTCAGTGATTATGCTAT
The DNA here is from genome assembly GCA_025331215.1 of Actenoides lindsayi. Taxonomy (NCBI): domain Eukaryota; kingdom Metazoa; phylum Chordata; class Aves; order Coraciiformes; family Alcedinidae; genus Actenoides; species Actenoides lindsayi. Next base: position 29,287 of record WTSP01024782.1, on the reverse strand, counting down.
TTTTTTTAAATTAGACACACTAATGGTTTTGCCAGATGATTTCTTTTGCAAGACTTTCTATATACGTTCATAATATATCATTAAATTTCCATAATTCAGTTGTGTTTTCTCTTAGAGATAACAAATGAAAGATTATCCCTTCACAATAGAATACACTGAAACAGAAAAACACTATCTGAATTGATGAAAAGCATGTAATGAACCTGAGAATTACAGAGTATTCCCTGTAAAACCATTGCTTGCCTCAGACACCAGTTAGATATCACATATCCTTTCCCAGCCACCTTGTTCAGAAATTAGCTCAGGAGGGCAGCAGCAGTCACACAGTACTGAATTACTGTCATCTCTATACAATAGCTCAAAAATGATTCAAATTGGCAGTTCATATCATGTGGACAGTAATTATTTGTACAATATGCTAATGATGTCAAAAGGACCAAAAAAAGTTAGAAGTCTGGGTAGGTTGAGGGGTAGATCAGCAAAAGTGATTAAATGGAAGCTCCTTTTAGTATAAAAAATAAATTAGTTCTCTTTCAAGCAAGTAACAAATATTTCAAGTTCATCTGATATCATAATAAATGGTTAAATGCTCAAGTGCTTAACAAATTTATTTTCCTGTTTGAACAGGGAGAAAATGAATCCAAGAGCCTTTCTCTGAAAATGCCTTGTACATAAAATTCAATGCAAAGGTTGTAAGCACAAGTATCTCAACAAGCTAAAGTATGGAATAAGTGTCTTGAAAATTCTTAAATGAAATCATAGGTCAAAAAACATTATCAAAATGATGCTATTACAGTAATGTAATTGTACATTACTAAAATCATAGTCACATCTTAAGCTACAAGATAACCTGATGCTTCACTGTACAAGCACTGCACAAAATAGTGTCGAGAAGTGAATCGCTCATTTCTGCCTCAGCACAAGCAGACCTATATTTAAGCAATCTTCTTCTCAGCACATTTTCTCCTATTTACACCCCCTAATATCACCTACTTAAGCATGTAATAATTACCTAAATCTGTGAGGAATATTTGAGGAAATATGGTGATATACCAGCATATACCTGAACATCAGCCTGAAAAAAACCAGTATGATGATTCAAGTTCTGGCCTGTGTAGCTGGAAAGAAAAGAAATACAAATGGATAAAATGGATACTCAGTTATTAGAATTCAATTAATTTGAGCAGCAGACTTCCACTGGTGCTCACTCAGCAGTGCTACTGCTTTGGTGAGGGAGAGGGCTTGGGCAGACAGGCAGTTGGCGGGAGCAGTAGGTATCCCAGCACCAGCCCCAGCAAGAAGGCAGCTCAGTGGTCTTCCCTGCTGCTGCAACATGCCCAGATATGAATCTCAACTTTGCATTGAACACTTGCCTCACCGCAGATCATTTTCCCAGTCTGTTTAATCTGTCTGTGCTTTAAACAGTAGGTCACGAGGGCCTCAGCTTGCATACTCAGTCCCAGTCATGCAGCTAAGATACTCTCCTGTCAAAGCTTTCAAACCCTGAAGCTTAAATTTTAGTTCCCAAGTCATCTTTAGGCTTTTACATGATTAAGAAAAGTGTTGAGGTCTGAGACTTGCTGCCATAATCAGGTCAATCTCTAGTTCCTTATGCTGTTAAATCACAGCAAACACTCCTTTTGCCCAAACTTCTTTTGCTGACACCAGATGATGGGGAGAAGGAATATGATTACTTAAATTCCAGCTTCTCCACTTACATGTATGTAACACACTAACACACAGGCAGCACTCCCATTATTTCTATGTTAATTCTTCACTGGGAGTTACACAGGGCTAACCCACAGCCAGATAGATGACTCTGGAATGGACAATTTTACCTTGTGCTTAGATGGCAATTTGTTCTTCCTCATGTTACGTCATCTTTCACCACTACAGCTATGTTGTTGAGCATAAGATTCTGTGTCTATTGCCTGTGTTCATTATCCATCCATTGGGTCAACCTTTTCTCTCAGATAGGGCTAACTATGGCTGCACTGAAACACTGTAATTACTGCTTCTCCCTTGTTAAGAGATTGCTTATTGACCAATAAAGTATATAATTCAATATACATACATTATTTTCCTGCCAAAATAACCTTGAGTTTGTTTTTCTTCAGAACAGATTCTATTTTCTCACACACAAATTACAATAAAAAGTTCAATTATTATTAAACAAATAAATAGAATCAGAGTGACAGCAGCATATTACTTTAAGTAGAAATCCTGATTTGAGCTGGGATAGAGTTTATCTTATTCCAGTTGCTGGTACAGTGCTGTGTTTTGGATTTAGTATAAGAATAACGTTGATAACACACTGATATTTCAGTTGTTGCTAAGTAGTGCTTACCCTAAAACACTTCTCAGTTTCCCGTGCTCTGCCAGGTACACAGGAAGCTGGGAGGGAGCATGGCCAGGACAGCTGATCTGAAGTAGCCAAAGGCATATTCCATACCATATGACATCATGCTCAGTATATAAACTGCGGTGACTTGGCTGGGTGGCTGGATCGCTACTCAGGCAACAGTCAGAGGGTGGTGAGCAATGGTGGTGTGCATCATTTGATTTTCTTGGGGCTTATTTCTCTCTAGTTTTGTTAGCTTCCTCTTCATTAGTATTCTTATTATTGTTATTATTATATTTTATTTAAATCATTAAACTGTTCTTATTTCAACCCACAAGTTTTACTTTATTTTTTCCAGTTCCTCCGGGAAAGAATTGAGTGAACACCTGCTTGCTGCTTAGTTGCAAGATGGGGTTGAACTCTCTTTAGAAAAACAATCTTTAGAAAGGTCTATCATTACATAAAACAATTGTACCTGGAACACTGTAATGAAAGTATAAAAGCTCATATAGGGAAAAAAATATCCTGAAATGTTTCAATTTTCTCAAAACCCATTAGGCAGTCAAATCCTCAGCACATCAAGAAAGCAAATACTATATATTGTGAATATAATTGCTATAGCAAGAATAAAAATAAAAAATAAGAAAAACAAGAATACTGACAACTTTACAATGAATGAGTTCTTGTTCTCTTTTCCTTCTGACAATTTGAGAAATTACAATATTTAATTTAAAGGCTTGTAAGAAAATCGTCTCTCAGTAGTTCAAAGAAATAAGAGAATTCCAGCTGTTTCAGTTTTAATGGTCTTTCTTTAGTTCTAGACATCTAAATAGAGTATACCAAGGAAAATTCCTGTCTTTTCTTTTTGTATATTAAATTATCACATCAAGGTACGAGCTTAGTTACTTCTCTGCATTAGGAAAATAAAAAAAAAAACAAAACCAAAACCAAACCACAACAAAACTAGAACCAATAAAAATAAAGAAAGAGGGAGCAAAAGCCTAAAAAGACCAGTTAATACTTCACAAGAAGAGATTTTTCTGGCAATGCACCTTAGTTGCCTCACTCATGTCTAGTTCAAGCCAAGCGGAATGTGATACATTACCTGATGGAAACATTTATTTTCTTTTTCACATTGCATTTAGTGTTGCTGAATGGAGCCTACATATCATTTTGGAGATGAAAGGTTTGATCTGAAGCCTGTGGCGAGTCTTTCCATCAAGCCTTGTGTGCTTTTTTTTGGTCAGGCCCTATGTCTTTCATTTACCTCTGGCCAAAGAGAATGTGATACCAGGCAGACCAATCAATATACAGCAGGTTTGTCCTCCAGAAATCCCCCACCCAAGAGAGGAAGCTGCATTCTGCCTTTGGGCTGAGGGTGACAATTCTTATGTACTTTTCAGGGGAAATGTACAAATGCACAGGACATTTAATATTCCTTGGGAGCCCACTGTTCTAAGCTTAGTGATATATCTCATAAGCCTACATGAAAGGAGAATGCCTACATTTACATCTCCCCTATTCTGGGAAAAAGAAAATATTTCAAAACAAAGCAAAATTTATTAATGGCATAGCTTGTGGTGGTCTTAAATAGGAACAGAAAAATAAAGTCTACCCTTAAGCACATTTTTTACTCTGTTGTTCATGTATCCCTCTCCTCCCAATGTATTACACAGGAACATTTCTCATTACCCACAGCCAAGATGCTTAGTGTCAGGTCTTGTCACATTTATTCTCACTATTGCCCAGTAGTTATAAAAAATTAATGTCTTCTTAATATCTATTGTATCGCCAAGAAAATCCAATTCAGGCATTGAAAATACCTGAGAGACTATTCATATTTTTACCAAACCAGTCATATAATCATTTTATGTTCCAAGAAAATCATAAATGTTTCATATCCACTGGATAAAAGCACAATTAAGGAAACAATATAATTTTAAGCAATCAGCAGAGAAATTTGAAACATGGTCTATAGGGACTGCTGTTCTCTAAATTAAAGGTTTACACCTAAGTTTTTAAGTGGGAAGGATGAGAGAAGGAAGAGATCCAGGGTAATGTTATCTACAAGTCTGTTCCACTGTAGCAGAGACATTAGCACCACAGGCCGGTTGATCCAGCAGGCACTTCATTGCTGGGAGTGCTGTGCAACACTAGGAATCTTGCAGGACCATTTTTTCCCGCTCCACCTATTAGTTGTGATTCGTAAGAGAGAACATATACCTTGTCGTGACAGTATCAGGTGCACTGCAAGCCTTAAAGATCATCAAATAGAGTGGCAATTGGACCTGCCACAGAGAAAACATCACCTAAGCTATGACAGATACAACTAGACCTGTGTTACACAATCTTTTTTTGGACTGATGAGCTCTCTGCTATATACTAACCTCAAAAGATAAAATATCACTACTGAAAATGGAATCAGTAATAACATATGACATGCACAATAGAAATTTCACGATTTGCACATATATAACCAGGACTAAGAAAAATGAAAGATATGTATATCAGTTGGGATTTTACATCATTTTACTTTACATCTAAAATAGTTCCCAAAATAGCATCTGTGTAAATAAAAGCTTTCTTTAACTGATAGCACAGAGAAATTTAAAATATGATTATTGAGGTTATGGTATTATTCTATAATAGCCACAAATATGATAATTAATCTTACCAATTCAAGCCATTCTGCATAAAATGGAAAAAATAGTCCATGTTTGACAAAATTTAAGTTATTTGCTGGAAGCATTTCACATTGACTAAATTAAAAAGAAAAAAACATAAAGTCAATTTTTAACAAAAACATAACAACAGATTCATAGAATGAAAATTAAAATCCTAGCAGCTACATCCTGCCCCCTAAAAATGCTGCTAATTCTTTTTACATTGTTTTATTCCTCAGTATAACTCTATAGAACACAGAAGTTATGGTTCTCTTCCATTTACAAGAAAACTTTTGTTTGCTGATTTGTTTATTTTTCGTACCATTAAAATGAAACCCTGGGCAACTTTTGATAAATACTATAAATACCAGTGACATTCAACCAAAAAAATTTCTCCCATTATAGATCACTTTTTGTAGCTCCTCTGCTTTTTCTGATGTACAACCAACATAGTCACCCTGTGGAGTATTTAGCCAGGCATCCCATGGCTCCTGTTTTGGGATTCTTCATCGCCATGCATGCCCACTACTGAGAGACAGCCTAGAAAGAGAACGGAAAAGAATGGCAATGGATTCCTTCTTGTTGGAAATATCTTTTCTATGGACATACTAAGACAATGAATGACAGCCTTAGAGAATCAACTTCTTTTTCAACTGTGTGAGGAAATGAAGACAGTGGAAGACGAGCTACAGCAAACTGCTGGGGCATTCGTTCAAGTTTGACAAGCAGACCCCACTACCAACCTTAGTTTGTAATACTATTGTTATTCACTCAGTAGGGCCACTTGTTATAACAGGCAAGGCCCTGTGAACAATGTGGTACATTAGAGCTAAATTATGCACCAACACCCTGATTTATGGCTAAGATCTGTACTAAATTAAGTAGAAATTCTAAATTAAGGAGAAAATTGGAAATTAAAAGGCAGGGCTAATTTATTAGAAAATCATTTGCTAACCGCCAGTATTATGGAAATAGTTCTAAAAATAAAGCCCCAGTGGAAAAATATATAACTAATGCACAGGATTTTTGAAATGCAAGAACTCTTGGAAAGTTTAAGGACTCTCCAGGGCAGCTGTTATTATCCACCCCCAAATAGTAGAAAATTAAACTTTTACAACTAATATTTTTAAAGAGCTGAAAGAGAAACTCTTTGGAACCTAATGTTAATTCATAATAAATCTTGGAACACTGAGAAAATTCCAGAGGAGTTGAAGGAAGATAATTTTCTTCCAATATTTTAAAAGGCTACATAGTGACTCAAGTAATTATAATCCTGTCATAGCATCAGTTATAGGCAGAAGGATGGAACGATTTGTATGAAGTTCAATTAATGGAAAAACCAAAGCAGGATAATAATTTAATTGATATCAATCAGACCTTGTCAAAATAACATAATATGAGAAATTTTTTAGATTTTTAAAGTGGCTGATAAAAGCCTTAGTTTTAATTTAATATGCCACAGGAACTGTATAATTTTACTTGCTG
>WTSP01024782.1:4001-22698 GCA_025331215.1 Actenoides lindsayi | reverse complement strand
TTAGATTTTTAAAGTGGCTGATAAAAGCCTTAGTTTTAATTTAATATGCCACAGGAACTGTATAATTTTACTTGCTGTCCAAAATTAATATAATATAAAATTAATAGGGCATGGATTAAATGGTAAATTAATTAAAAACAGGCCAGTACATCTCTAAAAATAAATGTAAATGAAAGAAAGTTTATAAATTTAAAGGAAAGCTTAATTCTTAATTATATGCTTTTTGGCAACCATCTGAAGCTAACTATACAAATGATTGTTGCCAGGTTGGAAAATAGTAAGATTTATTGCAGTAAATAATAAAACCAGGCCACTGGTGTTGAACAACATAAATTGCTTAATAAATTTCATACTAAGTATATGTACCAATGTAATAAAACGCAGGGTCATATACTTAGGACTATGTTCACTAACTATTCTTAAAGGTTTCTGAAAATGACTTGGAAATTTCAATGTTTCTCATCAACAGACAAAAAAAAAACTCTGAGAGAAAAATCTGGAAGATTAATACAACCTTGAACACGTAAACAGAATCATAAACCAGAGAAATGAAGCTATATAACTTCCATTTCTGACATCCTGTCTTGTGTTTTGATTGCCTTCAGATTTGATGTCCACAGCTAAATATGTTTCTTCATAAACTGGAGTTTTAGAGGAAAATCACAGGAAATCACAGAATGACTGGAAACTAGTCATGATTATTTCATTTTTCAAATACTGTTAACAGATGATTTTATGACTGTCTCTATATTTACAGATGAGGGGTGTGAAATCACTGTCTTCTTTTCTGCTTGCTATCTATTATATGAACATTTCATGTCCACAAACCAAAACAAGACAAATCCAGACTGGAAACAAGAATTTTATTTTCTTTTTTTTCTAAAACAGTAAGAAATTTACAAGTGTTGGAAGCATAGGGTGAAAAGATAAATGTTTTCACAGAGAGTATTCTTGGATGTAGACTATATTCTTTTATATATATCAAATATTTAAGAGAGATTAGTCCAGGAAACTTAATTGATCTGGCTGATATTACCAAAATCATAGTCAAAGAGCTTAATGGTTTGCCATTAAAATCTATTACTCCATAAAAAAAAAAAAATCCTCAAGAAGATTACTTTATTTATATGATCTTTCATTGCCTCACACTTTTAGTAATGCTTATGTGATTTAAGTCGGCTTCTTATGCATAAGCAATTTTAGGGTATGAAAAAACCTAAGTAGACCTAAGACTGTTTCTTACAGTAAACAACAGTTTCTAAGAGCATGTCCATTTTTCCAGAGAATGAGGATATGGTCTAACCATCTGGAAAAAGCACATTGCACTCCTATGATATGCAAAGTATTTCTTTTGCTTTCCATGGCTAATTCTAGGTCTATTTAGATCTCATTTTTGTAATGAGAATTCTTAATAAACTCTCCATTTCAAGTAGCAGTTTTACTTTTCCACTGAAGTTATTTTAATTAAGCTCTCATTTTTATTTTTTTGTTTGTTTCTGAGACTTTCTCCTGTATTTAATATGGTTCAAAACATAATGAAGACAACAAACTCAGAAACAGAAAGCTGCAATACACAAAAAACAAGATCATAGCTATTATACTGTCACATCAATCATGTTTACTGGTCTAGATAAATGTGGCTAACAAAAAGCTAAATGCATGAACCATAACAAAATCCATGCATAATATAACATACGATATAACATGATCATGTATAACAGAATCTATAAATAAAAAAAACGTGCAGGAGTGTATGACCCTGGAAATACCACACAGCTGATCAGCCTGTGCAGATATAAAAGTAGTGTCGCTGAATGTGGCCATAGATTTAAGGACCTCTCCACTAATTGCACCTCCTGAAGATTCTCCCTTTAGAGCAAAACTCTGGGGGAGTCTTTGGGACAGGTATGTAGAAGTAGGTTCTTGAACTGACCAGGGATTCAGTTTACATTGAGAAGGGAGGCTGTGGTGGAGCAGCTGATCTTTGAGTAGGATACTCCCAGAATACCTGAAGGCTCTGCATAGAGGTGAATAAGAACATTTTTTATTATGGTGATGTATCACTGAGATAGAAAGATGACATAGACTGCATTTGTCAGGCAGGCAGCAGCCTAATAAAACATAGTTTGGGGACTCTTCCAGGCTCTAAATGTGGGGAAGAAGGGTGATTATGGGGTCAAGGAACAATGCATGACCAACCACACTGAGGAAATGAACTGTACCAGTCACATGCAGTACTCTGGAGAGAAGTCCACAGTAGTTTAAGGGCAGATCATCTAAAACAGAGACATACTTGAAGTCATTTGCAGAGCCTGATCATGTTTCGTAGAGATAACAACCCCAGGTAGACAAAGGTGACATGTAAACTGTGTGCCATTGTCTTTTATTTCCATTTAATCTGGACTTTCAATTGCCTGGAGTAACTCCTTCTCTCACAGTGGAAAATTAACCTTGCTATCATGTTTTATGGCATCTACAAAATCAGGCTGGGACAAAACTGTCCCCTTAGAAGATGACCTTTCTTGGGTAAATATGCCAAAATAGAAAACTGCATACACTAGAAATACAGTAACTAGAAATTGATTTGTCATTTTGATATATTTCTTAGAAATAAGGATCACAAAGTTCATTAGGAATTGAGAAAAATTGGTAGCAGGCCAGCAGATTATTTATTCATAAGTATTTTTGTTGGAAACAGGAAAGGTGTTTCTTGGCTCGCTAAATATGCTCTTTGCAGTCACAGAGAGAAATACAGGTTTAAGTTTCCTGATGTGCATTTTAACACGTTACAAGAGAGGAAATGAGTTTATGTTGGCAGCACAGCAAGTAAGAGTAAACATGATTTTCTGGATTATTTTTTAATTTCTGGGAAATAAATCCACATTGGTTCATATATCTGCAAACAGAAATAATCCTCCAAGAAAGGATTTCTTCCTGTTTAAAGAAAGAAAGAACAGGTCTACAAAGATACCCTAGGTGCTAGCAGAACACTATACTGCAATGCCTATGTCATCTAAGAAGCTATCAGAACACCTTTAGCATTTTCTAGTAGCAAACAGGAGAGCTTATTTGAGCAGATTCAGCTATGAATAAGGGGGCAAACTCAGCCACAAGATGTGAAATCAATTGGTAATACATTTCCTAGAGAAATGGGCAATTTACTAAAGGGCACAAAACACTAAGTTGTTAAGAAGAGCATTTGAAAAATCCAAAGAGGGATCAATCCTTACTGTTCATGGGAAATGGCATGTAGTATAAGGACAATAAGGGAAAGGAGGAGACAGACAATATGTTGAAGTAGTTTGGCTATTCTGAGTACAAGGAAACAGAATCTCAAGATGTCAAAAAGTAACAAGAATATGCCTTTTCCAGAGTGATTGGCATGGTCATAGTCTGTCCTCTGTGAAGGCTGGTTGGCAGTCTGGCCTACAGATAGTCAACTAAATTAGAAGGTTGGATTGCATATATTTAACAACAGTTATTACTCACATGTGCCTTCTCCACAATCTCTCATGTGCACCACATTAATTCAATGATATACATAAATTTCAATGGTGTATCTATAATTATCTAAATATATGACTTTACTATGTGAGAAATTCCCTTTGGTATGTTTATGAGAAGAACCTTAAAGCACAGACTTTGTTACTGGCTTGACAGTGATTTAACTTATGGTCACCAGTCAGCTTCCATTCAGAAATGCAATGAAATTTTCTTTTTCAGGAAATATGAAGCAAAGCTGATACTGAAATATAAGGATTACATAATATCTATTTACAACCCTGTGTATAACTCTGTATTAAATTGAACTTTCCAAGGGAATCAAAATGACTGTTGATATAAAAATCAGTAATGTTTTCATCTGGACTGCTTGGCATTTTAGTCATCTTGATTATACGGTTTCTTATTTAAGTTTCTTATTTAAGTACTGTATAGTCTGACATGTATTTGACCCTTAAATAGTTAGAAATCAGAGGCAAGTGTGCTTCTCAACTGGAGTTTGCAAAATTAACTATACGTACCAATATAAATACAAAACCATTTGAAGTCAATTATTGCATGTAGAAGTCTTCTCTATTTCCTCTATGGGAAGATGGGCAAGTTTTTGCTACCTCATTCTCAAAAACTTTGCTTTATATCTTGATTAACATTACAATTACTTTTCCTTTAAGTGTAGGCTATATTTATTTGCAGAATGAACAATATGCTAACGGCATTGTTTATTTCAAGTTACATGTTAGCTGAAGTCTGAGACAGAATGAGATATTCCAATATTTAAAGGATGGCTACAAAGAAGATGACAACTCTGTTTCTACAAGGAGTTACATAGAAAAAATGACTGGCAATGAGTACAAGTTACTCCTGAGGGAATTCTATTTGGACATAGGAGGAAAATTTTTCATGATGAGAACAATCAGCCATTGGAATATTCTTCCCAGGGAAGTGGTGGAGTCCCCAACTTCGGACGCTTTTATGATTGGTCTGGGCAGTATGCTATGCCATCTTGTCTAGACCATGCTTTTGCCAAGGTAGGTTGGAAGAGATGATTCTTGAAGTCCCTTTCAACTTGGTCTTCTACGATTCTATGATTCTATGATTCTACACTTGTACATCTCTCACTTAAGTGTTCCCACAAAACTTTTATATCAGTGAAAGCTATGGAAAATTACATGTCTTTAGGATTTGTGTTTCCAGAATTCTAACTGTAATTCAAGGATATATGTAATATTCTCTCTGAATAATTACTCTTTAATCATTGCTTGATGGATTATAATCAGCATGTCTAGACAAAGTTCATGTTTATCTCCTAGGAAAACTAGCAAGGATCAATTATTCAGCTTGTCAATTTTTAATAAATGTTTATTTATTTATTTTATAAGGAATTATTTGTGAGCTTAAAAGCTCACAAGACAGCATTCTTACGTGACAAATAAATCAATGATACTGCATACTAAATTGCTTTGAGGTATCCCAGAAAGGAAAGAAATCAAGGAATGAGGTAATTAATAGGAATTCTTCTTGTTCTGGTTGCATCTCATTCTCTTATCACATGTACAGACGATTTAAGGAACTCCATTGTATGTACAGAGAATAGAAATATTTTCATATGTCTTGTACTCATGTATTTATTAAATGTAATATCTATGATGCCCTTACACTTTTGTTAAAGGCATAAGGGAAGGTGTAGCATAAATTCCATTTATATTTTATTGATTGCACTCCACACAACAGCTTTGCACAGAGAAATAGAATGCATCCAATCTAATGTAATCTAATAGAAAGTTTATTTCTAAAGTCAAATGGCTTCTTTTACTGGTTATGACAAAGAACCAGAAGCAAACCCTCTAGCAGTTACTCATACCTTGAGATTTTGCAAACTGCCCTATATTGTATATCTTGGATCATTTACTTCTTATAGAATGTCATGAACATTACAATGTTGCAAAAAAAATTCAAAAGCAATTTGTAGATGTCTGTAGCTAAAACTTTGTAATTTATATTTCTTGAGTAGAACCTGTAGACTTTCTTTTTTCATTTTTCACATGTTCAGTTGTTTTTTCTCTCCTAATATATGAGCAGACACAAATTAAAAAAAATAAACTCAAGTAGCAAGATCACATTTGAATGTGGTAGGGTCATAAATCCCATCATAACCTGAACATTCTTCCCACTTCAAGAAAGCTGGATCCTTAGGATGTGTGTAATGGGCACAATTTGTGCTTCCACAGGGAAAAAAAAACCATACCTATTCTTCTTCCCCTCCAAGAACCTGATCCCATTCTGACAGGTCCCCCAGAAAACTGGTAGACATGCACAAATCACAGAATGGTTGAGGTTGGAATGGAATTCTGAAGGTCACAGAATCACAGAACTTCCTAGACTGGAAAAGACCTTTCAGATCATCTAGTCCAATCATTAGCCTAACACTAACAAGACCTTGACAAAACCATGTATCACTCAGTACTATGTCTACATGATTTTTAAATACCTCCAGGGATGGTGACTTCACCACTTCCTTTAGTAAACCATTCCACTGCCTGATAACCTGTTCAGTAATGGCATTCTTTCTAATATCCAATGTAAACTTCCCTTGGTGCAACTGAAGGCCATTTCCTCTTGTTTGATCACTTGCTACTTAGTCGAACAGACCAAGCCTCACCTCTCTACAACCTCCTTTCAGAAAGTTGTAGAGAGCAATAACATCTCCCCTGAGCATTCTTTTCTCCAGGCTAAACAACCCCAATTCTTTCAGCCATTCCTCATATGACATGTTCTAGAACTTTGACCTGCTTCTTTGCCCTTCTTTAGACATGCTGTAGCACCTCAGTGTCCTTCTTGTATTGAGGAACCCAAAACTGAACACAGTAAAATCACTTTCCTGGTCCTTCTGGCCACACTATTCCTGACACAGGCCAGGATGCCATTGGCCTTCTTGGCCTCCTGGGCACACTGCTGGCTCATGTTCAGCCAGCTATCAGTCAACACCCTCAGGTCCCTCTCTACTGAGAAGCTCTCCAGTCACTCCTCCCCACCCCTGTAGCACTGCCAGAAGGTTGTTGTGGCCAAAGTGCATAACCCAGCATTAGACCTTATTGAAACTCATACAATTGGCCTAGGTCCATTGATTAAGTCTGTTTAGATCCCTCTGCAGAACCTCCCTACACTCAAGCACATCAACATTTTCACCCAGCTTGGTGTCATCTGCAAACTTACTAAGGGTGCTCTCAATGCCTTCATCTGGATGATTGATAAAGAACAGGGCCCAGTATCGAGCCCTGGGGGACACCACTCATGACTGGCTGCCAACTGGATTTAACTCAATTCATCACCACTCTTTGGGCCTGTCTATCCAGACAGCTTTTTACCCAGCAAAGCATACATGCATCCAGGCCATGAGCAGCCAGTTTCAACAGGAGAATGCTGTTGGAGATGGTGTCAAAGGCTTTACTAACATCCAGACAGACAAAATCCACAGCCTTTCCCTCATCCACTAAGAGGGTGACCATGCTGTAGAAGATCAGTTTAGTCAAGCAGGACCTACCTTTCATAAACCCATGACCGGGTCTGGTCATCTGGTTGTCCTGCATGTAGTGTGTGATGGTACTCAAGATGATCTGTTCCATCTGCTTCCCCAGCAAGATTAGTCAAGGTCATCTGATCCAAACCTCCTACTCAGGCAGGGGCAGCTAGGAAATGTTGTACAGCACTGTGTCCTCTCAAGTTTTGAGTAGCACCACAGGTGGCAACTCCTTGACCCCTCTCTGGGCAACCTACTCCAGTGTTTGACAACCCTCATGGTAAAGAAGCATTTTCTTATGATCATATGGAGTTTTCTGTTGGTTTGCTCTTTTTTTTTTTTTTTTTTTTTTTTTTAATGTGTATTCATTATCTGTATTCCTCTCATCCAAGCACTACCAAGAAGCTGTCTGGCTCCCTCTTTTTTATTTCCTTCCATCAGTAATTTATATACTTCCCTGTCTGAGCCTTCTCCTCTCAAGGCTGAACTGTCCCAGCAGTCTCAGTCTCTCCTTACATGAAAGATGCTCCACTCCTTTAAGAAGGGGTGAGGGAGAAAGATGACAACTCAATATTAGTAGTACAAGAGCTGGATACTGTCTATGTTTATTTGTTTTAAAAGATTGATTGAAAAGACTTTTTCTTTTGAGTACTATGGATTAAAGAAGCCAAATGAAGCTCTAACTTTCTGTTTTGTGCACGTGCTCTACGTACTGTATTCTAACCAACAATTTTCCTCTGCCCATGTTCATGCTTGTAGTAAGTGATTAAATGTTTTCAACAAAATATAAAGAGCGTATTTGTGTGTGTGTGTGTGTAATTTTTTTAGTAGATCTGAATCACTTTAGCTGCATTTTTGGCAAACTTCATTCACTTCATCTTCTTGGCATTTCATTATATTTTATGATCACAAAGTCAACTCTCCTGCAACAAAGCGAAACACGGCTCTTTGAAATAAATGTTGTCATTAACAAACCATGCCAGGCACAGTGACAGATTTGCAGCTGTAATGAATAACATTTCCCTCAAAGTTCTCCTGTCTGACAGAAAAGCTGTGACATTACTGCAGGCAACAGTGTTGGAAACTAAAAGATTGATTGATGCAAGAAGATAATTGAAACCTCAGTACTGTCACATGAATGTCAACCTAACAACCAAGCTACTACTCTACAATAACATTTATCATGCAACAGCCTCTCCGTGAATAACATACACACAGAAAACATGGAATATTTTTTTATGAACATGAATCACTTGCTGATAATTTATCCTAACTGATAAGTCTTGGTCTCTAAAACAAAAATTTGTTCAGTTACTTCAGGTACCTTAAGTTTCTGGATTCGGTTCAAAGCTGTTGGCAAAAGCAAAGAATACTTAATAGGAGGTAGGGGTGTTTAGCAGTGGACCTTTGACATGGTAAGTGATAGCATCATTATCTATTATGAGTGCCTGAAGTTAGATGCAATAATCCATATTTATTCCTGCCTACATAAGTGACTGACTTTCAGAGGTTCTGGGATCCTAAAGGTTATAAGCAATTACTACCTATGCAAAAAATGCTTAATGAAAGGCTTTTAATGATTGGATTACAATTTGACTATTTGTTTCAATGGACTTCAGGTCACCCTCAAATTTGGTGTCATAACCAGAATTAACTTCTATTTCAGAATTGTATTTGAACCTCACTTCAAGCTTACTTAGTTTTTAATTATTTTTTCATAATCCCATTAAAGCTTGCAACAGATATTTACTCATTTAAAATATTTTTTCCTCTTTCATACCTATCATTATAGGATGTTTTTCTCCATGGTTTTCTCACCAGGAAATTTGCAAACCAAATAACCTCGAACATACATCATCCTTGAAAAAATAGGTGTAAAATGGATCCACGTAGTTTCATTGGCTTTAGTATAATCACAATTATTTACATCATTGAACAGCAATTTACATGTCTACCTAATCTTAACAAATGACTGAAAAAATTAATACAATGTTATTTAAAAATAAAAATAAAAAAATCAGTGTATGTGGTGTCAACAAATTATCACAATTTCTAAAAATTATTATTATATAATAATAAAATAATAATAACATTATTATAGAAAAAAATCAAACGTCGAAAAAGTTAATGATATTAATTCCAGATAAATAAGACCAAAACCATACATGTAAGTGAGAAATAAATTTTAAGAACCCAATATTACATTTGTTTGGGGGTTTTTCTGACACTTTTACAGGAAATCTATTAGTTAATACTAAGGAAAAAGTTAAAAATCTCAAATTGTTATGTTTTTATAGCAGAAACTAAATGTAATTCCCCTAATAAATGTGGCGTGAAATAATACTCCAGATCAGTTGTATAGATTTCACTCTGCTACTGATGCTAAATGTAATATATTTTATCATTTGTTACAATTCTATCATTTATTTACCACTGTTCCGCAAAGAGCTCTGACAGGAGCAGCCCACAAAATGGGTTAAATTGTCAGTCTCTGCTGAGAGTCTGGCTTGTCTCTTTCTGTTTTTGTCTTTTACTGATTCTCTCTCTACACATATCTCTCTTCAATTTCCCCTCGGGCTTTTTTCAATCTCCTTACATTCTGTTTTTTCTCTTCTCTCCATGAGCTTTGTTTCAACTGTTCTGACAATCTGTGGACTGATTCCTGCAGTTCTTAAGCATCCATCATGTTCTCAGAAGCAGCTTTGGTTGACTTCACCAGGGGCAGCACAGTTTTGCCTGTGGTTATTCACTTTTCCTTACATCTCCTTTCTATTTCATTTCATTGACTGGAAATTTGATTCAATTTTTTTCTGCTCTGTCCTGGTTTCTTTCATTCCTGCAATTCTTTCCTCCTGCCTTTTTTTTTGTTGTTGTTTTTCTGTCTCTCTTCTCTCCTACTGGCAGAGTAAGAGAAGTGAATTAGGAAACAGTCCTTTATTTGAATAGGACCTCTAAAAGGCAGAGACAAATACTGCCTGTACTCAGGAAAGAATTAAGAGCCATAGAGAAATTTCCTTTAATAAAATTTCTTACTTCCTAACTTTAAAAGCAGATCAGACATTAAAAGATTTAATACAATGTTCAGCACACTTGGGTTTTTTAAAGATTTTTAAAATTTCTTTACTTGTTTTTGCTCACTATCTTATATTACAAGCAGGGAGTGACATCTCTATTAACTTTGATTCTGTTTAGATTTCTTTCCATTCAGTGTATTTTAATTCATAGTCAGCTAAAAACCTTTTTAAACTTATACCAGTTTTTAACATTAGGAAACTAAATTTCAAGATAAGAACTGATTTATTTTTTTTTACAATCTTCCTTTTCTGATCAAATATTCATTTTATACTCCGATTAATTTTTCTGAAGTTTTTATATGTCAGAAACCCATCATAAATTTGTTTTTAGGAACAATCTCTTTGAAATAACTCAGATTAATTCTTGTAACATGATCAAGGCACTGTTGCAGGGCTTAATCTCAGCTGGATTTGATGCTTCACTGGACACAGCTTCCAGCTCCCTCTATGGTCCTATTCTGCAAGTTGCAAATCTGCAAGTGAAGTGGGAGCCAGCCTCCTGGGGCCATCAGCTCCCAGCCTTCACCATCATGGGAGTCTCCATTTCCCAACCCGATAAGCACAGACTACCTTCTCTTGCAGCACAACAGAGGGGATTCAGATTCTTGAAGCTGCAGGGTCTCAGAGGAGATCAAGCTGCTCTTTCTCATCATCCCTGATACTGCACAGTGTGCTGACCTCCTCCCACAGCTCCTTTACTTGGTAGCAGAGATCCTCCACCAGCAGTACTCAGTCATGTTAATCTGCAGGGAAAGTAAAATAGATATCAACAGCTAAGGCAAAACATTAAATGCTATGCATTTTTCTCAGCAGAAGGTAAAAAACTTCCCTTGAATTCTTCTCTTCTCTATGGAGACTCATGATATGGACTCACAGGACGAGCTGTGGAATATCTTATTCCTGTGAGCATACTTTAATTCCTTAATTTCTATGCAAAACAGTTTTCAAATCACAAGAATAAATGATACTGAAAGTGTCACTGGTAGTTCATATTTTTAAATAGGAGACTGCATGTGAAAAAAAGAATTTTACACAATTGGTATGAGACAATATGAACACTATATTTATAAATAATATATTTTATTATATTAACATAATATAATGTAATATATTAATACATTATATTAATATAATATAGTTACTAGAAAAGCTTATTTCATGTGTTCTTATCAAAGGGGCAAAGTATGAAAAGGTGAGAGAAGGAATCCCTCCTCTTTACCTTCATGTGAAGAGGCTGGTTTGACCTCAGTCTTTGCATTCCCCTTACATTCCAAGTGATTACCCAGATCTTTCACCATGTGCTCATTGCCAGCCCTCAAACTGGTAAAACGCAGTCAGCTTTTCTAGAACTAAACCATAAAATGCCAAATGTCTTAAGAGACATAAATCTCCTCTATGAAAAATTCAATGTAATATACCAAGCAAAGTAACAAAATAAGCAAATAAATAAATAAATAAATAACTTGGCTAGAAATTAACTCTTAATGCCATTAAAGTAATGAGGCATAAGGTCAAAGGAAAGGAAGCAGGATTTTAAATTAGTATTTTCACTGCAATGATAGAACCGCTGCTGAGACCCCTAATCCGTTCATGCTGACAGAACCATTATCTGCAATTATTTTTTATTCAAGTGTAAACCACCATTATGCACAGAGCCATTGGTACTGCAATAAAAATCTTTAAAAGCTCTGTACTGTGAGTAGCAGCTGACTTCACTGAGCTTCAGGGGCCTACTGCAAAAATATATCCTTCCATTTACAGTCATAACTTGGGTTTTATTGTGTCCTTTCCAAGAAATGAAAATAAAACATTTGAAGCCTCTGCTTGAATCACAAATTTACACCAGGGATTAGAGTCAAAGTTTATGTATCTATATTTATATCTATCTCTATCATCTATATCAATGTATGTATACAACATTTCTTCTCTAATGTGAAGCTCGTTTTTGAAAAGCAGTAAAGATGAATGTTGTGTTCTCTAGTAGACACAATGCTTTTGAGACTTTTCTGTTGAGAAGAAGTGGTCCTGTGCGCTTCCATCTCCTGCAGAGGGGAGAAAGACTTGCAGGTTGTACTGCAGAATGAAGTAAAGGCTTATTCAAATTTTCAGTTATCTCATTAATTTTTGGTCCTAACATTAAAAAGATAATTATCCAAAAATTGTTTGAAATCAAGGGGCATATGAAAATTATTGACACTTTGATATAAAATGTTTTACAAATTTGAGTGAATAAAGTTTGCTTTTAAAGAAATCATTGGCTCACATATATGGAGGAATTGCCATACATTATAAAATATATTAGATTTTTAATTAAAAAAAAAAAAAAGAGAGAGAGAGAGAAAAGGAGACATCTTATTCCTGTCACTCTCCTGATCATGCTCTAAAATACGTTGCATGGCACAAACATGCCCTATGAATGCTCTTAAGTACATCACATAACACAGACATATCTTGTGAAGCTATTTCAATACTTTTTAGGTGATTATTGCAGTAGAAACATTTTGTTAAAGAAACCAGAGTGCATTATCAATGCTTTACTTACATTTCCAGGACTGGGCTAGTTATCTAATCTACGTGGATTAACCTAAACCACTCTTTTTATGACAAAAGTGGCCTTTCCAGAAAAAAAAGAGGACAAATGTCACTTTCCGTTGGTCAAAGGCTACAATTACATACAGATCATGTTTCCAGAAGGACCTTTAAGGATCCAAAGTGGATATTGCATCTCAAGGTTGACACCTCGGAGTCAGCACAGGAATTTCTCTAAAAATTCATTCTAGTAATTTTCAGAATTAGCAGAATACTACTGCAAAAAAAAAGTATTAAAAAAAGTAGTCTGAAAAGCCTGCATTATGCCATTGCAAACATCAAAATGTATTCCAACTTCTGGTCACACTATCCAGAATGATTCAGCTAAATAGAAAAACTAAACTCCTCATGTCAACTTCCTCATATCTGACTTCATTCCTGTGAAACATAGACAAAACATCAATAGGAAAATAAAGGAAGTATAAAAATTGTTACCAGGACTAGAAAGATATAGACATAATTATTGAAAATTAATAAAAGTCATATATGCTCCAAAGTATAAAATAGACATAGAAAGAGACAAAAGAGTAAATAATGTCAGAAAAATCTCCTACATTTAACGTATATTGCTTCTGATCTCATGATGAGTACTCTGACCTGTTATTAATATTTCTGAAGTCTGTCGCAGCAACATTATTGCATTTTTAAATATCAACCCATATCCTATAATAACCTATTAGATATAGACTTCCTCGCTGATACCAGAGAGGTCCTGTCTGAGCAGAAGCCTAGCTCATATCATGGCCATATGTAAAAGCATATTGCATCAAAATCAATACAGGTAAAAGGATTTTAAGCAACTCTGGGAAAGTAATAAACCAAAGAATTAAGGCTGCCATTTAATCTGTTCAAAATTCCAGCTTTATGATACAAACTTTTCACTTTACAATCTAAAGACACAGCCTTTGCCCAATTTTAACCTTAATGAGTCTGCAGGAAAGGAGAGTATGCCAAAAGTAAGATCTCCTCTTAAACTTCTTTTGCCCAGCACAGTGGTAGCACCAGCAGCAAGACCTCTTTTAGTTGGAGAAAGGAACCGAGGTAGTGTTGTGAGGAGGATGGCTTTTGCACACATGCACACAGAGCTTGTGCTTAGGGTAGGTGTGGTGGAAAGATGATGCAGGCTTCATGCAGATGATGTTTCTAAAGAGCTTGACTTAATGAGTGTTGAAAAGTATCACCCAAGAAGGTAATAGCATAGCCATATACAGGTATATTTTCTCCAACTCAGCGGAAATCCTATCCAGGAGTCCAAGGCATCTACTGTCCTCTGCCAGATCCAACTACATTGGAGGCACTAAAGACTTAATGAAACAAATAATAATAATTTAAGAAGCAAAGCAATATGCTCTTTTCTAATCATAAAAAAAACAAACAAAAAAACCCCACAAACCAACCAACCAAACAAACAAAACCAAAACCAAAACAAAACAACAAACAAACAAACAAAAACCTCAAACGAAACAATAGCTAAGTTTTTGTGGAATTGCTTCCAAAGATCTGTGCTCTGAACAGACATTAATCATGGAGGATTTCAACCCATATTTTAGTCTCAATTTAGCAGAATTAAAGTAGACTAAACATGAGGTCTTATACTGGAAAACACCAGGTAGCCTGTACAGGCTGAACCTATTTTCTTCAGTCAAAAACACTGTCGAGGTAAGAATTCAGATGGAATAAAAAAAACCCTACACAAGTGGAATTAGGTATCTTAGTACCTTTATACTTCTCAGACTTCCTTTTCTGAAATATACATCCTGGAGCATGACAAAAGCATTTCAACTTCACTCAAATGTACATTCTACATTAACTTAAACTTTTTCTCCATTTAAGGGTAATAGTCAGTGCAAATAGTCAGGCTATTGTTATGGCATTTAATATGCTGGCTTTATAATATGTACAATCACTATGTTAAACATGATTTCATTAGTGTAGGTCACACTCGTCTCCTGAGTACCTTTGGTGCTGAGCAAATTGCTTGTACTATCTTCTCACTTAAGAAAGACTATTGTTTATAGTAACCATGCTGACATGAGATATCATTTTAAAGGGAAATAACCTGTACAGCAGGTGCGCTTTGAATTGTTCAATTCCATTTTTTCTCACATTTTTCAAACAAGAAAGGCATTTCTGGGTGTGTTAAATGTAAATCATGCAATATGAAATTCCATCCTTTTTCAGATGATATTATTTCACAATTCTTTAAGCAATGTCTAAAAGGTCAAGCAAATGTGAAAATTGTGAAGGTAACTTAACTTATCAGAAATAGGTGTAACAGGAGTAGCCAAATGAAAAAACAGCAAAAAGAGATAAAAGACGCACTGGATAATTCATAAAATAGATGTAATTTCTGGTCAATTAATTGAATAATAAAAATAATTTGTACATGTCAACTTCAAAATTATTTTTTGAAATAAATTCTGAAATATTATCATTTTGCATACTGTGTCTTGAACCTTTTGCTCCCAGTTATACAGTTAAGTTGCACTGCATTCTAGCATTTAATTTTTTTCTATATTGAAATGGACAGCACAGAAATATTTTTTTTATATTTATACTAAGGAGTTATACTGTGGAAATACTGTGTAATATTTCAGAATATCGGTTTCTTACAGAATTGCTTCTAGTAGAACTACTACACCCTGTCACCCATGTAACCCATGAGTTGAGTTTTGGACCTTGCAGGGCATGATTTCACCCATGAAATGACAGTGATGGTGACAGGAAGAGATTCTAGTCAGAACCTGACGGAGTTATCAAAGCAGTGTTGGTAACACAGGGAGTGTAAAACAAACAGAACAAAGCGATTATAGGTTTGATGACAAAAAAGTGTGGGGGTTTCATATTTATAAATTTTTCTTAGAGTCTTCTCTCTCATCATCCCTTTCACCTACCATCACCACTTGGCTATTTCCCTATCAATAAAAACTTCTGTATTGGTTTTGTTTTAGTGTCTGTCTTTTTTCTTTTTTTTTTTCTTGTGGTGTAGTTTGATCTTCCATCCTAAGAAACAGTCCTGTTAAAACATGTCAGCTGTTAGATTTTGTCTCAAATATATTGTAGGAAAGATGAAAACACAGACTCATATTTCAAGGACTTAATGTTTCATTGATTTTACTCTTACAGTGTAAACTGGGAATATTAAGATCTTAGGGAACTGATTGCTCAGTATAGAGTTTTATTTTGCACATCTATGATTTATATTGCCTTTTTATATCCATTGCACTTTTATTACCGGTCATTCGCAGACAACAGCTTTTCAAAATGTTCTACAGAACCAGGTTGTTTCCTGAAACACAGTCGGCTGCAGAAGCTGAGACAACAAACCTGACCAAGGTATTTTCTGAATTAACCAACACTGAAGTAGATGGAATTCCAAAGCACGTTAGTTACTACTGCAGATGTTAAATGTAACAAAACAAAACAAAACAAAAAAGTGTGATTAGTCTGTTATAAGAGGTGAGTGAACTGAGTGAGGCCCTAGATGGTGTTTCATTGCACAGTTAAAAGCATTTATTAGCTTGGCCTTCCCTATGCAAGGGTTTCCTTGTCTAGAAGAACTTATCTCTGGGTGTTTGCAGGAACAGCTCTCCCAACATCTACTCCCACGTGTCCGGATTGAGCAACGGCTGCCAAATTTCAGCTTTGTTCATCTGCTTCTCATCTCATCCATGTACCTTGCTGTAGCCCAAAACTATAAGAAGAGTTTTGGCTATTGAGGCTCTTTAGCCTGTAAAAGAGAAGACTGAGAGGGGATCTTACTAATGTTTACAAATATGGGTGGGTGTCAAGTGACAGGGCTTGGTCTCTTTCCATTTGTGCCCTGCTCTGTCAGGGAGGTTGGACTAGATGATCTTTCAAGGTCCCTTCCAACCCTTAACATTCTGTGATTCTGTGATAGAACAAGAGGTAATGGCAGCAAGCTGAGACACAGGAAGTTCCACCTCAACATGAGGAAATACTTCTTCACTGTGAGAGTGACAGAGAGAGAGCTGGAACAGGCTGCCCAGGACACTCCTTCTCTAGACACTTTCAAGACCTGCCTGGATATGTTACCGTGTGGTCTGCCCTAGGTGTTCCTGCACTGGCAGGAGGGTTGGATCTCCAGAGGTCCCTTCCAACTCCTACTATTCTATGATTCTGTGATTCAAACAACAGCATACTGTAACCATCCTTTTAAACATCCTCTTACTCACTCCATCTACAAATATACATGAAATTTCCACAGCCTCTGCTGTTATATCAGGAGAATGTGCCTAGGGTGGATAATTCCCTCTCTTTCTTGGAAAAGGGCGAAACTGCTGAAATTAAGAAACTTCTTTTTCTGCCAATGGCCCAGAATGCCTGACAGCAGCAGAAAAGAGTGAAGCAACTGTCTGCCAGAACTTAACAGAAATGTTCCTGAGTAGCTGAAAAACATTTATTTTCCAAACATGGCAAAGCAACATGAAAAATGGAGCTTTTTCCAAACATTGTAAGGCAGAAGAAGAAAACCATTTCACATCACTGTTGCATCTCGGGGGACTGCCCTGATCTTAACCATTCTGGCAGTCTTCATATTCTGGGTGCTCATCCAACTTAACCTTAATTATACATTTTATCTATGCAGTTCAGAAAGAAGCAGCTAAAGGCTATATATCTTATAGAAAAGCACAAAAAAAAAAAAGGATACGATTATGTGAGCTAAATACTGCTTGGCAAGTATTTGACTGACTATTATTCATCCTCCAGCTGGGATCTGATAGCTTCTTTGAAAGAAGACACAGTCAGTCAATTTGTCTGGCACCCTGTTTTATTCCCTTTCTCCACTTTAATCTCAGTTGTATCCAGTAGCTAGAACTTACAATACAGTTGCTTAATGCCTAGAACAAAAAGAAGAAAAAGCCCAAAAACTAATTTAAACTTTTTCTTCATTCTTTTTTCCCCTGGAGTCAATGAGGAGGAAGGGATTTCCTGCAAGCCCTGCAGGTAACTTCTTTTTGAACTAATAGAAGCAAAGACATAAAATCTTAGTCAACTCACAATCTACAGGGAGAGAATTACTGTCTCCTCTTAGAAAGTATGGAAATCCTACTACATCTTAAACAGCCCATCCTGAAGCAACCTTTTAAGAGAATTCTATCTCCTGAGTTTTACTTTTTGAAATTCTTCCAGGGCACTTCATTAACTTGGTTCTCTCTCTCTTCCTGCAATTCACGCATCAATTGCCATCTAATACTGAATAAATTTGTCCTGTTACATGTTTTCTCATTTGAAATTATGTTCTGCCATAATCTGTGTTAGTTTCTGCAAGAAACTACTGTATTAAATTGCTGCTGTGACACAGTCCCTTTCTTGTTAAATGAAGGTCAAGAACAGACTAATTTGTTTTTTTCTAAATGACTCTACTTAATTGCTCTTCCTTTCCATATTGATTCTGTGAAGGTATTCCAATTACATAACCTTATTGTGGGATATTGTGCAGTGACCGGCAATTTCAGCTTTGCATGTATCCTCTGGATTAGTGGGTCTTCATTAATGTAACTAGGACATAGTTTTCTATGGTATAGTTCAGATACATTGATCCATCTCCATATTCAAAGAAATCACCACTACTGTTTCTTGCAAGTCACACCTTTTAAGTTTATTATTTTCCTTTTTAAAACCTATTCTTGGAACAGAGAGAATGAGCGGGAGAGAAGTAATTTTTAGATGACCATTGAAGACATTGTAGTGAAACAGAGAGCAAAACTCTGGACCAAGGATCTGGTCTTGTAAATTTCAGAGCATTCTGTACAATACACATTTCAGGCTTCATAATAGTATAGGCTTTTTTAATAAATATAAACAAAATTAATTTATGGCAAGCTAGCAGATCAAGGATTGAGCTTCTGAGACAATATTTTCAATCACTTGTTTACAAATTCATTTACTTTTGGATGACAACGCCCAGGAGTGCAGTTAATAATGGATACTTACTGTGGAGTGTCATATTAGAGAAAATGGGAAAGGGGAAGGGGAAGGGGAAGGGGACGGG
>WTSP01024781.1:9159-31967 GCA_025331215.1 Actenoides lindsayi | reverse complement strand
CCGCCCCCCCCCCCCCCCCCCCCCCCCCCCCCCCCCAAAACCAAACCCACCCCCAAACAACCAACACCTCACCATTGTACTAGAGCATGTCCTGAAGTGCCTCATCTATACATTTTTTAATACCTCCGGGGATGGTGACCCCCTCACCTCCCTGGGCAGCCTGTTCCAGCACCTGCCTACTCTTTCAGTAAAGACATTCTTCCTAATGTCTAGTCTGTGCCTCCCCTGGTGCAACTTCAGGCCATTTCCTCTAGTCTTGTCACTTGAGAGAGGAGGTTGCACCCACCTCACTACATCCTTCTTGCAAGTAGTTGTAGAGAGTGATAAGGTCTACCCTCAGCCTCCTCTTCTCCAAACTAAAGAATCCCAAGTCCCTCAGCCTCTCCTTCTATAACTTGTTCTCCAGACCTTTCACCAGCTTGGTTGCCCTTCTCTGAACTTGCTCCAGCAACTCAATGTCTTCCTTGTGGTGAGGGGCCCAGAGCTGAGCACAATACTCAAGGTGTGACCTGCCCAGTGCCAAGTACAGGGCCAGGGTCACTTCCCTTCTCCTGCTTGCCACACTATTTCTGATCCAGGCCAGGATGCCGTTGGCCTTCTTGGCCACCTGGGCACGCTGCTGCCTCATGTTCAGCTGGGTGATGACCAGCACCCCCAGGTCCTTTTCCACTGGGCAACTTTCCAGCCACTCTTCCCCCAGCCTGTAGCATTGCCTGGGGTTGTTGTGACCGAAAGGCAGGACCTGGCACCTGGCCTTGTTAAACCTCGTACAGCTGGCCTCGGCCCATTGATCCAGCCTGAACACCATGGCAGCAGTGGGTTTGTCCACTGAAGACAGAGGCAAACACAACGTCGAGTATCTCAGCCTTTACCTCATCATTGGTTGCAATATTCCTCCCCGCATCCAGGAAGGGATGGAGATTCTCCCTCGTTCTCTTTTTTTTTTTTTTGTACAGGCTATTATTAGAAGCTGACCCTAGAAACATGTGCCAGAACTCTGCTAAAAAGACCATTTTATATGAAAGAAATTAATTCTCTTTAAGCAAAATAAAAGCATGGATTTTAAACTCAGCTATCATCTTTGCAAAGGCGCAGTAAAATTTCTGTGAGTGACAAGAGAAAAACGGACAATTGTGAGACAACTTCTGCTCTGGGGACTTAAAGTCATCTCTGCTAGTGTCACAGGAAAAAAATCCAATTAACTTCAGTAAGCACTGGGTCAGGCCCGTGTTTTGTAGGGTACCTTACTAGCAGAGTCTATTCCAACACTCCGAAGCAAATGGGGCAAAACCGTTGTCAGTGGCAAGCTGCAGTCTGTAAGGGCAGCATGTGCTTGCATCAAAGCTAAACACCATCCCTTCTTCACTGGTGCAGGAATGTACGTCAGCCTTCATCGTGCTGCTTTCCTTCACATTGAATTGAAGGCTTATGTAAAGCGAAGCTGTTTGCAAAAACACATACGGCGCTTGAAGGAGTTCACATTTTTAATTATGCGTTTATTACACCTTATGAGAAGCAGTAGAGGAAGAGGCTGTGGGCAGAGCTGTATGCATCTTGTATTTCCTTTTGGATCCCCTTCAGACCACGCTACTCGGCTGCGTTAGCACTGATGTATTCTCTTCTGGAGCCAATGAAATGAAACCTAAAATTGGCTCAAGGACTGGGAAACCAGGAACCCAAATCTCTTCTTTGACTGAAAACCATTATAGTGGCTAGATTTATTGTTTTTTCATTGCTATTGATATTACAGTAGTAGTAAGGCTACAACGTGTCAGATCCTGTGCAAACAGATGCTTGGGAGGCAGACCCAGCTCATAGTGACAATGAGTAAGGGCATTTTCTCTTGCAGAGTGCAGTGTAGCTTTGAGATTCCCAAGTAAGCTCTAAGCTACATAACCTGGGTATTAAAAAAATGGATTAGGGGTCATCATGTGAAGTCACTTAGCATTTTCTGTGGGGGTGTGAAGCCTATTTTATTAGCCAATTTTCCAGTGACTCTGACAGTAGAATAAACGGTAAGGAACAAAACCAATGTAAAGATGAATGTAAGACTGCGTGAGACAGAGGTTGCACTCGGATCATTATGAGCAGTAGAGACCTGCTAGAGGCTACTTAAACTCTGGATATCTTCCGGAGTCCACTTCTGGTCTTAATATCCAGTTCTTTTAGCACTCAGCCTGCCTCAGTCATCTCCACTACGTGTTTACTCTGCTTTTCCATCTGTCGCCCCAACCTCTCGATGACCGAAGCGGCTAGCACCCTACCCTTCACAATCTGGGCAGATTTACCCATTTCACCTGTAACTGGTTTCTCAGCCTGATATGTTATTTATCCTTTGGGATAACGGGAAAGGCAGGCATTCATCTCTTGGTTTTAAGCCACGTTCCTTAACAGGGACACAGCTCCCAGATGTACCTCATGTTTTACGCTTGTTGTGGCGTCCGCTCCAACGGAGTGCTGGAACAGTAACCAATGCACGTATGACTAAATGAATGCACAGCCTTTTTCCAGCCATTTTGTTGCAAGTCCCACTCAAATACTCTTGAGAATAAAAAGCTTAATTAATTACACTGAACGTTCAGGCATTGGATCCAAAATACCAGAACAGAGAATTTAAGTGAGGAGCAATATTTGAAAAGAAATCTTGTCATGCTCCTGTTTGTGCCAAAAGCCATATAGTTGTTCAGCTTTATTTGTGACTATAAAAATGGAAGTTTTATCCCCATGATCATTTTTGCAAGGAAAATAGAGATAATATTTGTCAACCGTAAACAGCTAATTCTAATGGGAAGTAAAGACTCCAAATTGATGAAGACGTGAGCATGAGATAGGAGTTTATCAAGCAATTGCAGGGGATTCTGATGGGGACAACACAGAGAAATAATTAATTTCACAGTATCGTTGCCAGCTAGAACAAACTGATGATTTAAAGAAAATTAAAAAAAATTAAAAAAAATTAAAAAAAAATCAACAAACCCTCTTCTGTCCAACTGTCTTAGTGGTATTTCCTTGGCTAGCTTGCTTTTAAGAAAATACTGCTCTCCTTCTGCTTGCACTCAGTTTCAGGACTTTTCCTCATTGCAGCCTTTTTTAGTTGTATGCCTGTGGCCTGATGCTAATGGAGCTGATGGTCACCAATGTTCATCATGTCCTGACGAGAGTTTTTGGGTTCTAGCAGCCATTTCCTTCCCTCTAAAAAGCTGCTTTCCACGTAAGCAAAGGGATGCGATGAGGTACGGGGCATCCCATTTTATGCCACCTTCTTCTTTATTCAGAGGAAGTTGTACGAGTGATACAAGCTGCTTAAGAAGCTTAATAGTCATTTATCAGTTGTTCATGTTCTATTTTACAAGATTAAGGTGTTGTTCTAGAATGGAAACCGATGTATCCATCGGTTTGGCTCTGATGTGAGCAATATCAAGTCTCAGGTGTTTCCCATTTATTGTCTTTGGAGAGAATGTGGATCGGATGCAGGTATTACAATGAGAGCTACTACACTGCATCTAGAGAAAACCTGGTGCTACATCTATCTGTATGATCCAAACTGGGAGATGTGGATGAAAAAAAAACCCAGTGAAGCTTACTATTAAAACCAGACTGATTTTGCATTTCCTGGCCCTAGACAGGGAACAGAGACGTCATGGAACTGCAAAATCGCACAATGCAATTTTTGTGTGAGTTAAAGTTCAAACCCGTTCTTGAAAACAAACAGCTTCTAAATTTAGCATGCCTTATCTACTCTTTTTCGAGCTCCCTCATCATCGCTTTTCACCCATTAGGCTGTGACATCCATCATACCCTCAGCGTAAAGATGTGAGATACCTGATTGCTCCAGCTAGAGGGGAAGGGGGAGAGCCTGACAGCACCGGTGAGTGCCCACTCAGGCAGAGTGCTCTGATCTCACTCTGCTTTGAAATAGTCAATTAAAATAGGTGTAAGGGATTGACAAGACCCGCTGAAAGTGACTGAATGTTTCAAAGAAAAAGCTTGTCACGCTGGGCTGCAGGGTGTGAGAATCTACATAGGAGGGGGAAAAAAAAAGCTTTTGAGTTTATAAAATATTCAGGAATGTCTTGGCTCAGCTGGAGAAGGAGGGTAAGAATCTGCTGCTGCTGGAAGAGAAAGCTCACAAAAAGAATATTTCATATTTAAGCATATCTGTATTATTCATCCTGGCTTGAAAGAGCTCAGACAGACCCTGTGCTTGGAGAGGTTGATTTTTGGTTTTTGAAAATCCTGGGTTTAAATCCTGGCCACTGTGACCAGCTTGCCACCGCGGAGCGAGGTGTTGTGAAGCCGGTGCAAAGCTGCTTCCATTTAGAAAGGTAAATTTGCAACCACGGGTACAGAGACCAGCAGTCTTTGCACTGTTTGTTTGGGGTACTGGCTGGCTTTTCAACTGTATGTTTTTCCACTGTGTGGTTGGAGATTTGCTTTATTCACGTTGCTTTTGAAGGCTGGTCTGACCAAGGCAAAAGGAGAAACATCTCCTCCTCCCTTCTCATCAGACTGACTCCAGGCTGATGGCTGCTTTCATGCTCCCCTCACTCCTTCCACTAGGAGTTAGACTGGTACGATAGCCAGTCTCTGGTTACGATGTCACAAAATTATGGTTCATAATTCCCTCCAAGGCCCACTAGAAACGCATTTAAAGACCTTCATCTTTTGAGTATGCGATGACAATTTCCTGAGATTTTAAGAATCATGAATTTACAGTCAACTTCTATATCAAATGAACGGCCAGAAGCTGTACTTGCTCTCGTCGAAAGTAAGCACCAGAGTTGCGTGGATTCCTGTCATATCTCAGTCCACCTGGTGGTACTTGAGCATCCTTAAATATTTATCTGTCACTTGCTTCCAGCAGGAGCTGCTCTTTTCTTACGTACTGTAAGGGATGTGTTACGAGTTCTTATGAGAGAGGAATAACTGGAGCACCCTCCTGGATCCATGAGTAAGGGATCCAGGAAGGCAGCTGAGAAACGTTTAGGAAGAGATGAGTGAGGGCATGCTGAGGCTCCTGTAGGTGCAGATTTCTCCTTCATCGCTGGCACAGCTCAGAACTGAAGTAGACACAACCCAGGCAGCATCCTGGAAAAGAAATCTCAAGCAAATGCTAGCAGCTCTTCCCTGGCAAATGCATATGCAAGTGTTCCCTCCGTAATTCCCCCGTCTGCTCTTGTATCAAGAATTCTCCTGTATTTACAAGATGTTTAAGTTCCCTTTTCTCCACCCTACTGTATTTCAGGCCCCACCTCAAATGGCAGGGCTGTGAAATGTTGTTTCCTGATTAATTGCTCACGGGCAGCATGTATGCATCCTGCCGTGTAAATGATTTGCGGGAATTTTTTTGACAATGACATGCACGCATAAATCTTGAGATGGTTCCTACTCGTGCTGGTTTGTGGGAGCTTGTCTTCATGAATTTGTAATTTACAGGAAACCAAACCTGCACCCTACTTGAAATTACTGGAAGAAAATGCTAGTCTTACTTAACTGGAAGGAGGAAAGCGGTTTTTCTAGCACCTTTGCAGATCTCCTGAAAAGAGCAGTAGAAAAATTATTGCTACTGCATTTCTCTCTTCCTCCTTCCGCATGGAAGCCTGTAATTTCTGACCTCAAGAAGTGCAGGTCATCTCCAGCTTGAGTATCTTTTTGTGGGCTTGCATTTTTAGGGGCTCCAGTCTTCTACATTGGGGAACTCAGGCACCCTCCTGTTCCCGTCGCTTCTTGAGGTCTTTGTGGTTGTCCAGGAGCAGCTCTTACAGGCATCTCGTATTGAGACATCCATCAGGTGCTGTGTGTGGGGTGGTGGGACCGACAAGCTCCTGGCTAAGGCAAGAGAGCACAGGTCACCTCTGCATGCGTCGTGCAGAGGGTGGCCCCCAGCATCATCACTGCAACCTGAAAGAGCAAAGAGGTTTGTCTTACCCACTGCCTGCTCTGGGTCACACCCTGTATCATGGGGAGGAGAAGGGAGTCAGGGAGGAGTTCTGCCAGTAAGGATGACTGAGCCCTGTCTGCAAGAGGATGGGAGCTCATCCAGTCCCATGCTGTGCCATAGATCTGGCAAGCAGGCAGGAGTTACTGCTGGGAGGTTGCTCTGTAGCCCTGGCTGGAAGTGTCAAAGCTTTGTGTAATTCTTCTGAGGTTTCTCAGTAAATTCCCATTAGTGGAGAAGAGCACAGTAATTCATTGACTTGCCTAATGCACCAAGAACAGTTTGCCAAAACCACACTGGTTGCAAGCTGCTGCCTCCTAGGAAGGCTGCTCCCTGGTCAGGGGGGCCTGCAGTGCTCCCACATTTCCACCAACACCTCCAGCTTCAGAAGGCATTTCTTAGAGTTGTGCAGTTAAAGCTTCAGTGGCGAACAAGGGGAGGGATCTGCTGGACATGTCTACTTAAGAGGACTGCTAGGGATGCACTACTCCGAGCTTTCTCCGCAGCCCCTTTTCTGCCTGTGCTCCACGTTAGGCTTAGCTGAGCTTGACTGAGTTGTTTGTGATAGCTCTCCAGAGCTCTCCTTCCAGTTACTTTGGCACGAGGGTCAAATGTGGCTCTCTTCCCTGCCTTGGGAAGAACAGTCTAACAGGTCAGTTGATAAAATGCTGCAGCACTTTCAACTCTGGGAACAGGTAGCAGTTCAAGGAAGAGTCGAGAGAAGAGCTGAGGTGACAGGAGGGGAGGAAGTCAGGCATCTAAGTTCATGCATATTTTCTCTCTCTATTAGTCTTAGCCCATGTTTGTATCCAGATCACGAACCACCAAGTCAGCTGTGCCTTTCCTTTAAATAAATGCTTTTTGCACCCTCAAAAATGCATACTGTTTTACAGCTGAAAAGGTTTAAGAATGTATTCTTGCATAGTACTCCTTTTTTGGCACCCCAAGAGTCTCTAGGCCGTTGCAGCCACTGTGCTGGGTGGGTCTGAGCAGTTTGTTGTTTACATGCTGATCTACGCCTGGCTTCCTCCCTCTGGTTTATTCATACAGGGGATGCAAAGCAAAGCTAAAACTCTTGCTTTCCACAATATCTGTATTCTTGGCTATACAGTGAAATGGGCAAATAAAGGAGTCTTACCCAGCTTTACAATCAAAACATTCCATATCTTCCAACATTAAGTTGAGGGGTTTGTTTTGCTATCTGGAGAACAGATGGGGTCTGACATTCTGTTAAGTAACAGCTGAAGTCATCCTGGACACATTTCCTTGTGTTTCAGGATGGAAACCAAGCAGCATGAATTGAACTGTGTGCTCATCCTCTCTCTCTCCCTCTCTCCCTCTCGTGCCCACACCCTGAGACACGTGCAGTGCCAGTATTGTCTTTCACAGCTTGGCAGCAGGGTTAGAACTACCACAGAGGTTCGGCTCTAGACCTTTGCTGTTGTGAAGGAAAGCAGATCCTGATATTCTGAAGACACCGGTAAAACCTGACACGAGGGGAGAAGCAATTGGACAAGGAAGTTGCCGTGACACAATAATTACGAGTGGGAGTTCACGCTCCTCGGCTTGTCCCTGTCTCCTGGCTGGGATGGGAGGAGATGAACTTCAGAACACGACCAGCTGTCAAGGTGGAATTTACTAGGCACTGTTGTTATTAGCTCTGGTATTTCTGTTGACAAACAGGCGTGAGAAAGTCTCTCTTATCGCCTCACTCTGTCACAGGAGAGCATTAAGTGTAATTAAGTCTTGGAGAAGATAGTCATTAAATACAGTCCTGCCATACCTCAGAGGCTCCTGGTTGCTCATCTGCCACAGAGATGGTCTGTGCTCGGAGCATGCTGCCTTGTTTCCTGAGATGAACAAGGCTACGTTCTGAGCTGATGTATGTAGTGTAGCTTGGCCAAAGAAGTAGAACATGGTGATATACATCCACCAGCGTTCTGACTTCTCGACAGGTCTTTGTGAGTCTGCTCCCTAATCTACCAGCTTCAGTGGACACTGGCTTAGGCCAAACGTCTACAAGAACATGGTTCTATAACCTGCCGTAATTTCCATAATGGCAGGTTCCTGGGGAGGAAAAAAGTTGTTCTGTCTTCATTACATCCCCTGTTGTGTCTCAGTTCTCACAGAAAACTAGAAAGATTTCTGAAATATTCCAATCTCATAACAGCTTCAAATATCTCTCCCTGATTAAGCAATACCTAATTCAGTCCTTGTGTAGAAACAGAACGAAGCAACTCATCTGTGTCATGAGCCTACTCTGGACAGTGGGTTTTTTTTTTTACTGTGTGGATTGAATACAGATGTTCCAAACAAATTATTACAAATGCTTCAAGCTTAACCCTGGCCTGCCTCTCGAAATACAAAAGATGTCTTTGAATACGGTACCACATGTCAAACACTTGTTTGAACTGTTGTATTTGCTATGGCAGTGGTTTATTCCGATAGCTTTTAGTGTAATCCTGTGTAACTTTTGCAGAAGTTTTCGATGCTGTCGTATATGTGATCTAATGTGGCCCAGCAGATACATATCCAGCAATATAAATTCCACCAAGACAATCAGCATATTGGTACCAAATCGAGTTTGATCAAGTGTACTGCTGCTGAATCCGTGCTCTCTAGAATTAAACGAAGCTGGCAACGTGGCTGAAGGCACATGCAACTCCACTCACCAGAATATCTTCGTGGTGTAACATTCCGTGTTGTAATATGAATTATTCAGCTTGTTTTACAATCGTTGGGAAGGATCATAAATAAGAAAACTAAGAGCAATTAAGAAGAAAAGGGGTGGAATTCCACATAACTGCCCTTTCCAAACTTTCCTAACAACATCTTTCTCCAGCCTACCTTGGCCTGCAAGTAGCATCTCAAAATGAGTTTAAATTGCTCCTGAACTCCCAGTGTGGAGTCCCCAGCTCTTATTGAAGCCAAATTTATAATTTGATTTTTTGAATGTGTTCCGTCTGTGCAATTACTGCAGGACAATGGTGTTAAATTAAGCACTACATAGTATTTTGAAAGGCTTGTTAGGTATGTAAAACTGCTCAAAGACATTCCGGGTGGAAAGATACAGTCTGGAGAAGTTGCCACCTACATTCAAATGTGATGTGATCAGTGAAGGTCATGAACAGGGTAGGGAAGAAGCACTAAAGCTAAAGTTACTCCAGAACTCCACCATCCTTCAAAACTCGAGCTCTCTAGCAACATTCAACTGAACAGTCCTGTTAAATACAGCGCTCTGCATTAGCCTTTTGTTTGGGCTGTGACTGAATTCTCATCCAGCCTCCTCCACTCTGTCTGTCTTGGTAGTTTTTCCTGCTTCCTTTTCCCTGCTCTTGGCTTTCTGCTCCCTGGCTCCCTTGCCAGCCTTCCCCATCCCCACTCTGCCACGGAGCACGAGAAGGCACTCGGTCTCCGCAGCGATCCTGTAAAACAACACTTGCCCTGCGAGGGGTCAGGCACGGCACAGGCTGCATCAGGCAAAGCTTTCTCTTCAGCTGGCTAAAAAGCAGCTATTTCACAGCCTGTTATAATAGCTTTGGGAAAGAGATAGAAGAATGATGAGGTTTGGGGTTGGTTTTTTTCATCCTTCATCTCACAACACACCTGCCTCCTATTTCTTTAAATCTGCAGCAGAAAGATAGGCAGGAGGCTGGGAAAAAAAAAAGAAGTTTGAAAACCGTAACAACAACATGTCTCTAAGAAAAGGGCAAGTTTTACCTGCTTCGGCTGAGGCAGTTTGTGAATTGAGTTCTGCCAAATTCTTTGTTCATCTCGCTTTCCAGCAATGCCCTTGTCTGCCCTGAGCACAATCCTCAACTTCTCTTCTCTTTGACTATCCCCACATGTTGGAGGAATTCACGTTCGCACTTAAAACGCTGGCATTGCTGGCTTCAGCTGCTCAGATTTTCTTTTCTTCAGACACTTTCAATACTTGGATGTCTTTTTTTCTAGCCAGAACTCCAGAAAAAAAATGAAAAGCTATGAAAAGCTATATGAAAATCTGTTTTTATTTAAAGACAGTATTTTT
Source organism: Actenoides lindsayi (assembly GCA_025331215.1). Taxonomy (NCBI): domain Eukaryota; kingdom Metazoa; phylum Chordata; class Aves; order Coraciiformes; family Alcedinidae; genus Actenoides; species Actenoides lindsayi. The sequence continues at coordinate 21,999 of WTSP01024781.1, read as the reverse complement.
CTGTACTTTTTGAATATGAAGAAAAGTTTGCAAAGTAACTGAAATACTCTCTACAGGCTCGAAAGGCAGCGAGGGGACAAATCTCTGCTTATTAATATCTTGGGGTTTGATGAGCCTTGTGGTTTTAGGCAATGTGACACATACTGTTTTACAGCTGGAGGTTAGTAAAGCTGAGTGAAGGGGCTGGGCTGTTCTCTACATCTACAAAGAGGAAAATCAAGACCTCACATCCAAACACCCTGGAGTGAGGTGTGGATTCGCTTTTCCGTGCCATCACCTCTCACCTCAGTGCCTGTGTGATCTGAGGTACCACACAGATGTCCCTTAGAAAATATGCATCTAATTAACACTTCAGCAAAATGATCCCTTACGAAGCATCCAGGTCTGATGAATTTATCTGCAGCAAGGCTCACACTTTCTTCCTCAATGCTGCTGGTGACTGACAATGACAGTGGACTGATAACCCTTGCAGGTAGAGGAGTTTTGCTCTCCCGTCTCACAAGGATCATAGGAAGTGTGAGCAACACACATTGCTGACACAGACAGGCTCCCTGATTCACACCGTTCCTGGTGACTGCTGAGTAACAGAGCTTTGCAAAGCCCAGCCTCTCATAGACAGCAACTTCTTTTGCTGTGCTTGAACAAGCTGAAGGAGAGGTGCCTGTGACAATGCCAGGAAAGGGAGACTGTTCCCTACAGAGAATAATTGCCTGGCCAGGGAGCCAGGGACAAGGGGGCAGCAACTCCTTGCTGTAAGTCTCAGCAGACCCAGGTGAACCCAAGGGACAGCAAATGTTCACTTGCTCATGCCAAAACCCAGAAGAGGCCAAAAAAAATAAATATTCCCATTAGCAATATTCCCTTTCCATAACAATGTGTTAACTCTGTAGTAACAAAGACTGTGAGAAGGTAACTGCCCTAATATAATACTTTTCTTTCTCTGGTAAGAAGCAAAAGCTTTACTCGTCTAGAACAACAACCTCTCTGCTTTTAAAGAAAAAAAGCAGAATTATGGTAGGTCGTGATACTTGTGCTGGCAAAACTTGGAAAAGAATAAAGACAGTATTATTTTTATTGCCCTGACAGTCAGGGAGCTATATGAGTACCTATTAAGCAGTGCTACCATATACTCCAGCAGTTTTTCTCCAGAAAGAGCTCATGGATGGTGCTGTCTGTATAGATTCTAACCTGTATTTTGCAGAGATTCTGTAACATCATACTGATGTCTTGCATGTCTCTGCCCTGTTTATGATGGGTGAGGAATGGAAATCTCTCGGCAAAGTCTGTCCTGTGCACCTAAGCTTAGGGAAAAAAAAAAAAGAAAAAAAAGGGAAAATCTGGATTTCCTATCCTACTACACTAACTTGAGAGACTAGAGTCACCACTGCTCTGCCTGAGCAGTGGCTAGTAGTCCGTGGGCTCAGTCCACTCATAGCTGAACCAGTTTGTTCCCCGGTCATGGAGGTGGAGAGGGGACACGCTGAGTATTTTACTTTTGTACTCTCCCTCAGTTTCTTGCAGGATGGCAAAAGCACAGTGCTGTAGACCTGCACAGCTCCCTTCACACCACCAGGATCTCCATCCTGGAAGTGAAGCTCAGTGACAATTCGATGTGGGTGGGTTGAGGGGGCAGCCAGTTTTAGTCTCGTTGATACGGTTTGTGCTGTTCTTGGACATATAACCCTGAGCGCTTTCCACCAACGTATCAGGCAATCCACCCTAATGACTGGTGTTGAAACAGTTACCCAATATTTTTGCCTGAAAGCAGAGGCTGCGTATTTCTTTTTTATAACAGATTTGTGTAGCCCCCAGAAAATGGAGCCTTAGACGCGCTAACTCAGTGAGTGACGTAATTAGTTTCTTTTAAATGGCGAGTACTCACATGGTGGCTTGAGGTACTAAGTCAGTCCTGGGTTTATTAATAGCTTTCATTTTATATTTGATTCCTTATCTTTTTAATAAAGCGAGCATATTACTGAATAAATGTGGCGCGGTTTCACTGATACCACCAAAAGTGGATGTGATGACTGAATCATGGCCACAATTAAAACAGAACAGATAAGTCCGGAGACTCAACTGAGCAAATCACGGGATTAATAAGGCAGATAACTTTTCAAGGGTTATGCAAAAGGTATTTTGCTTTCTGGTGCTTTAGCGTCAGGGAAAGTTGAAGGAGACTATTTCATTCCAATCCAGGGCTTGAGCCCGTTCTAAGCAGCGTGGTGTGGTGACCTAGACAGTCCCTTCTGGTCTTAGACCCTCGCCGAGCGAGACTGCCCAAAACAGATGGTAATCCATCCTGGTTCGTTTCATTTGCCCTCAGCATCTCCACGTGAATGCTCTCCCGTTAAATCTCACTGGTGTTGCAAGTTTCTCATTTATTGCTGGGTCTTGTTACGTTCCCCCTTCCGCACAGTAACGCAGAACTGTCAACACAAAGATGTTATTTAAATCCTACACGTTAGCGGTTTTTAAATAACGTCCCTTGCTAACTGCAGACTGGATGCAGCTGATGGTGGCAGATGCAGAAAGCGGGGAGGAATGGAGGGGGGTGTGCTTTGGGGAAAAAAAAGAGACTGGCTAAGAAGTAACCAGCATTAAAAGTTCCCTAAAATCCATGTTTCCGTTCGCTGCTGAAACACAAAGACAGGTTTTTCGCATCGTGATAAAATTAAAATGAGGTTTTTTATGCTTCGGGGTTTTTTTATGTCGTATTAATGCCTTGTGGTTCCCTGGATCCACCCAACAAGCCCTAGCCAGAGATGGCAGCACAGCAGCCTGTCTCTGCTGGAAGATTTTCGGGTGGCCTGACCAGGCAGGAGAGGAGAGATGGTTGCTCGGGGGACATTGATGCTGGCCAGAGAACTGGCACTTTCCTTCCTTCTGGCCTGCGGTTTCACGCAGTCATTTCCCAATGAAGCGACTTTGGAACCTTTCCTGTCCCAGGTAGGCTGCGTGGGAAGGCGTGGACCCGCTCCCACTCCCTTTGCAGTGGTCATCAGTGGACTCCAGCTTAGAGTGGAAAATCCCACGGCCCAGCAAGTAAGGTTGCTGTTTTCCTGCTTAATTTTTCCTGGAATTGGCTCACTCTGCTGTAGCCAGGGGTTCTGCCAGAAACGCAGGTTATGGGGAGGTGGTGGGCCCATGCCAGGAAGAAGGGTGCAAATGCCACCACTTAGGTTAACGGACATTAGTTCTGCTGACTGTGGGTCTAATGATCTAATCTACACGGTCACTGCCTTTTCCTTACAGTTGTTATTCCTCAGTCTAAACGAGGAAACTAATCGTTGTAAGATTACAACTTGCTCTAATGACTTGAAAGCTAGAATCAGAAGCTGCTTTTGCATGTCTCGGAATAGATTGCTTTTCGAACTAAACAATTAAAATTTCCCCAGTTCTGCTAGAAGCTTAGCCTGTGTCCCTCATGTGCAGTCTAAACTGTATGTAATTAGCTCTTTAATTTCTATTGGAATATGAAACGGCAGCCCAAGGTTCGTCAAAGACAAGACAAATCCCGTAACCTTTACAGGACTGGTAGTAATTCAGTGTTTTTGTGCTATCAGATTGTGGTCACAGTGGCAATTTATTCAAAAGGAGTTCTGCTGCTCTTTGCAAGGACTCCAGCTTCCGTTTCTCCCCTAAAATCTCTGCTTAAGAGAGTTGAGCCTTAGTGATGATGTGAAGAAAAAAAAACCAACCCACTATGCATCAGAGAGTAGAAACCAGTCTGAAAGCAGGCAGGAGCTGAGTGTGCAACTGGTCTGTAACATGTGGGTTTCTGTCAAGGGAAAAATCTTTTTCCCCTTAAGAAAAAAATGCTGCCTTCTGTCCCCACCTCCTTGCCTCCTTACCAGGAGCAGTGCCTTCAACTGCCACACCAGGGAAGGCTGGATGGACAGGCAGGCAGCCTGCAAGGACAACGGGCCACCAGCCCATTTCTCATTTCTGGAGGCTGAGACCAGGAAAGGGGCAAATCTGTCTGTAAGGCCATGGAAAACATCTCGGAAATCCTTTGCTGTTTAACACCTTTCATCAAGAGTAGGTGTTCGTCAGTGCCCTGGGAAGAGGGTCGATCTAGCTCTAGTACGTGTTGCTCTTGCCCTGTGTTATTTTACTATTTGTCCCTCTCCTGAGCAGAAGGAGATTGGGAAATGGTACATATGTTGGCTTCTGCATTCAGCTGCTCGCTGCAATTAAGTGTTTAAAATGTCTTCTCATCCCCTGGTACTACAAATATTTAGATAACTTGTTGTATGATTATATTTTCGCGTGTCTCTTGTGGTACAGGCTGATGAGGATTTTGATAAACCCATAATGCCAAGAAATTGGGGAAAACTGAAGAGGTCCGTGGGATTTTGTACTTTTCTAGGCACATTTGTTTGTGTTGCGTGTAGAGCTCTATGCCATTTACTATACAGCTAGAACATTCCACAATTTTCCTTCCCTGCAACAGTTACACCACTAATAGTCATTTTTCATTATGTAGACTGCAGTAACCCAGGTGTGGTACCTGCCTTACAGCTTCCGTAAAATCTGGAATGGATGTAGGCACAAGACCACAGAAGTGGGTCAAGAAAGGCAAATAGCATCCTTCTTTTTCTCTTAAAATGTCCTTAATTAGTCAACAACGACACTATATGTGTCTTGCACATTTTTAAAGTAATCCATCCCAATAGCCCAAGTTTTGCTATTTCATGATGCTGGCCTTGGTTTTGTCCCCGTTCTTCAGAGGAAATCCAGAGTCATTTGGCTGAGATCAGGGGCGTTACGCTGATACCAAGCCAGTCTGAGTGACAGATGAATCAAACCACACAGCTAACTCAGACAAACTTTATGCATTCTTAAGTCGGGTATAGATTTTTTTCCTGCTCTCTCTGCACACAGCTGAATTTTGTTTCCAGCAGTCATCTGCTGGGAAAATAGAGATGCCACATTTAGCACAATCTGACTCAAAGTGCAACGAAGCGCGTAGAGACATTCCTGTTGATAACTGTGAGTTTTAGGTTGGACCCATACAGTTTTGGACAAAACTCACATGATATTGATTAATCAAGCTCTCAGAAGCAGGAACATTTTAACACCTTCCAAATCGCGTGACAGCTGCTTGCAGAGGTGGCCTTCCAGCATATGGGAAAAGCAGTATCTGTCCAGCAGTCTCTTGCAAATGAACCTGTATCACAAAGCCAAGAATTGCCTCTAGTGAGCACCCCCTGACCAAGGAGAAGGTAGCTAGCTAACAGCTGTTTTCCAGCTGACTCAGAGAAAACAGCTGCTACCAAAAACCAGCCGTATAGCACTCAGCGTAACTGCAGCCAGGTTTTTTGAAGTGCCTTCTAGCTGTAAAGCCAGAACTTAGCAACACAGCATCTGTAATTTGCAGGCATAGGTTTGTGTGTAAGGAAATGGAGCCAGCATGAAAGAAAAGGGAAAAGGAGAAAAAAAAAAGAAAAAGAAAGAAGAAAAAAGAAGAAGAAGAAAGAAGAAGAAGAAAGAAGAAGAAGAAAGAAGAAGAAAGAAGAAAAAAACCCAAATGCAAAACCCAGCAACAACAAAAAAATCCAACTCTGCTTGCACAGTAGCTGCAAAGAAGTGAGTTTATGTTCCAAGATGGGGGAGAAACAGAATGCCACGTCTCACTTTGGAGTGACCATGTGTGCAACAGCTGCTGGATCTGCAGAACTTTGTGAACGACGCGGCTACCTTTCGGAAAGCAACTCAACAGCAGATGTCCTCAAGGAATGAGCAATTCAGAGGTGTAACTGGAACGCAGTTCTGTGAGCAGATGAATGGTAATTCGGTGGTCCATCTAGAGCTGGCAGATATACCTTGTTTTGCTACCCAGAATTTTTTTTGCTGCTTTGGACTTCATTAGCTTGGCAGTGTAATAGGCAGTGTTATGCAGGTATAACACCAGGAACGTTCTGCTCTTTTAAGATCCACTTAGCTATTTGCGAGCTGTGTAATCCGTTGATCTGCTTAGATATGAAAAACTGTGGATAGTTACATTATTAAGTAGGTGTTTTAAGCAGAAGGCAAGTGATCTGGCAATATGGGAGTGTCTTTTCTACTTTTCATTCTCCTCTGCCTAACAGCAAGATGATCTATGGCTAGATATAAAGGGATCTGTGGGGAGCCACTTAGTTTCTCTCTTTGTCCCTGCACTGCCTACTGTATATGAAATGGATAATTCTTGCATTTTATCTAGACAGAAGTCACCTTAGTTAAGGATTTGACATTTCAGATTTTTATTTCTTTTCTTTTTTTTTTTTTTTCAGAAAGGGATCTGTTTTAAGAATAGCAAAAAATGAAGAGAAAATGAAAAAGATGATACTAAGTAGAGCAGAATTTCCACAAATTAACAAATGTTGAGCCATAAAGAAAAATGAATTAATTGGAAGGGGAAAAAAAAGAGAACACTATACTTTGGAGGACCTATATTTGGTGTGTGTGTGCCTGATCAGAAAAGCTGCCTCTGTTCTGCTGCTGCATCCTATCCCTGAAAACACAGTCCATGAAAAGTGAGTGTAGCTATGAAGACACCGGGGCTTAGGAAGGTCTGTGCTTGTCTACAAGTGAAGACTTTTCTCAGGCTGTTGGGGACTACTTGATTAGGTGCTATGCCCTATGTCTATGGTTCTTACCAGGTGACTGACACATATATTTCTTTTTCTTACTTGCAATGCTTTTGTTTGGAGACCTGTTCAAATCTTTAAAGTTTGGGAAGTTCATTTTGTAACGAGTAAGTCTCAGGAGAAAAGTTAGTGTGCATATACTACAGCAATCAACAGTGTATATAAATCAAACTGTAAGCAGGGTAGATCTTGGAAATCCAGGTAGCCTCTAGAAGTGTCTCAGCCATCCTGGGATGCCACCTCTTCAGGTGCTTTGGACTTGTTTCCTAAAGCCTCACTCTGCAGCTACAAGCTGTTCCTCTAGCACTTCCCAGGCTGAGTACATATAGTGAATCAGCTGGAAGGAAATAACTGGTGACAAATAATACCTGGCCAAAAAATTATGAGAAATTAGATATGTAAAAAAGAATGTGGTTAAAATCGGGAAGAAAAGTTATGTAAAAGCAGGAGGAAAGGAGGACTGTATGGTAATTTCCCAATTTTCTCCAGACTTAAGCATCCTATCTTGTCTTTCAGATGGCCCCTTTACGTCCCCACGCTGTGTGAGTACCTTACTAGCTGTAACACATTTCTTTATTCAGGCCAATGGTGTCATCCTCATTTTATGGATGAGGATTCATGCAGGGATGTTAAGATCACCCAGAAGCGTGCGGTAGAGAATTAATGTCTCTCCAAATCTGAGGACAGCGTCCTAGTTTTGGGCTACCCTTTCGACACATCAGGAATTCATGCAAAATGCAAGCTGTATGCAGCAGTATGTGGCAGCTGGTATAGATTCACCAAATCAAATCTCTTCTGACCTCTGGATGCCTGGGGAGCAGTGGAGTTTGCATGGCTGGAAGGCCTCATGCCTTTACCATTCCTACTCTGCTGATTGCATCCAGTTTAGAACAGTCTGGTAGTATGTCTTGGACTGAGAAGATGCCAAATAGGGCTCAGCTTTTGAGGCCTTTCTGTGTACAAGAACCTCTAAGAGGTTAAATACCAGATTAGTGTCTACTGGTGCCTAATTTGTGTCTAATGACCCTTGACAAAGGTCAAAGTTTCACGTGGGTTTTAACTAGTTAGGATCATTCAAGGATATCCTCATGAGGTCCTTTGGTATCTATTAAAAATGAGCTTAGTTCAGAGCATGTCTAGGGGCTCTGTCCTTTTCCTATTTGTCTACTTCAGTGAAATTTGTAGGAATTTAATTACTTTTGAGAAATCTGTGATTCTCTCGTTTGGTTGAAAGCATCCAGTGCGATAAATAATGGATGAGGGAGAAAAGAGTTGCATGCTGATAATCAATGGGATCACATAAATCCTGTTTCCAGTGGAAACAAGGCTGAGACCTGACCTCCTCACTGTATCCTGAAGCTGTTTGACATTTCTGGTTTCAGCAGCGGCGGGGATGTGGCAGTAGTTATTTGCTCTAAAACTGAACAATAACTGAAAATGATTAATGCATCTACAACAACAACAAAAAAAAAGCACACCTAAGAACTTAATACCTGTTGTTTCTTTGAAGTCCTGCACGAAGCTTTTTCCCCTTGAGTTTTCACAGCGCACTCTTAATGAAATTCTTTATCCCGGATGGGCACATCTACCCAAAGCAGTCTAAGGCTGCAGATGTCTACGTGTGTTGTGAACAAGGTTAAATGATTTCTCATGACAAGTTAGTTTTCTTGTGGTCGTTCCTCCAGTTAGACCCAAGTCAACAGTGATGTCATGAATAGCTTGCCGTGTTCTTGTACTGGTGGAAATCCTTATTTGAGGGACTTGCCTTTTCTAGCAGTAGAGATGATCTCATTATCATTCGAGCCAAGCAACTTCTGCTACTTTGAACTGCTCAAATTGATGGGACAATGATTGTCATCTTTTTGAGTGCTCCTGTGATTACTTCCTGAGGGTATTACCTGGGAAGACTCTCTTAACATCAAACACCAGTTACTGTTTTGTCTGCTGTTGCATGATAAATAACAACAAAGAAAACTCTGTAATCTTGCTAATCTACTCTTTGCCAAGCTGCACATTTTATAAATAGGGCAAGGGGAAGACAAACCACACCTTCCCATTTTTCAGCATAGATCAAGTGACAGAGGGTGAAATGATTTTCCCTGTATCCTTAAGGTTTCATTACTTTTTATAAAATACAGTGTAGCCTGTAAAGAGGAATGATAAATTATTAAACCTAAATTACAATTCTCCGAATCAATACACTATATATTTTGGTCACAGTAATTTTTTTTTTTCTCTCTTTCTTCGCTTGCTTAGTAATTAACAAAATTCTGTAATGTGCTATGGGTCTCCTAAGTATTACAAACAGAGAGAGAATGTGGTAATTGCAATTGAAAACCCCAAGCTAGCTATTTACTTAATGTTGATGTATCTTCGTGTTTTGTCACTATCTGCAGCAGTGCTGTAATTTTTGCTTTCATTTTGCACATTTCCCAGAAACCTTACTTCTAAACTGTTTGATGGGCTTTGACACAAACATGGTGTTTACAGAATGCAACAGAGCGTCCGCCTCCGGAGCACCATCTCTCGCGGGTAGGGGTTGGTTAGATAACTAGTCTTGGCTTTGTTCCTCCTCCAGGGGCTTGTGCGTGCCCTTGGTCGTTGCTGATCTGGACTGGGAACCCAGCCAGACCGCAGCACCAGCCCACGTGGTCTTCACGCCACGCTCGTTGCGGAATCTCCGGCGGGGGAAGGACAGGCCACGTGCTCAAGCCTTCCCCCGGTGTGAAGTCAGAAAGGACGTTTGCACCCAGATCTGGAAAGCACTCCTGAGTTTAGCCACGGCTTCCCATCTCTATAGGCCAGCCGTAGCCAGCAGAAGCGACTTGGGTGAGTGACGCTGAGCAGTTCAGACCTGCCCTGTGCAGCTTTTCTCATCAGGCAGGGAGACCCTGTCTTTTAAATCTGGACTGGGGCTGCTTTCTAGCACAGGGCAAATTTCTGCAGTAAAGTGCTTGTCTGCTGTCTTTAGGTACCATATAGAATGGTAATATGTAATGGTGCAGACGCTGTTGCTTTTAAGAAAGTGTTTTCTCTGTATTTCAGGGTGCCAATTAGTTACAAATGCTCTTGAAGGTCAAACATGAAAACAGTTCATTTTGGTTCAGTGAAACAACTCAAGTGTGCTTATAACAATCGCAAAGAGGACCTGACCAGGCAATCCAGAGCTCATTCCCCACATCTTTTGGGCCATTTTATGTTCTCTGAACGATACATGCAGAAGTCACGGGCATACGTAAAACAGATGAGCATGACTGGCAAGTGGATTGGGGCTGGAACTTCCTCATTGCTATTACAAAACAACACTGTGTTATGGCAATGCGAATGCTCCACAGTGGTTAAGGCTAAGAAAAAAAGAAACTAGTATTTTATTACATTCAGATAATCTTTACTTAAGTATTATTGACACCTGAAAGCCTTGAATCTGTGATTATTTTGTTTCATTTGCTGAAGCCATTGGCACTAACCTTGGCTCTGGCTACATGCGATGCTAAGGAATTTTGTAGGCAATGTTCATATGCAATCCAGATTGTTTCAGCTTTCTATTTGGATAGAGCTTATAAGGTGCTAATCACCTTTCTGTCTCCCAAATACGGTTTGTGCCAGCACACAGCATTAACAGGCCCCTTATATTTGATTGTGCACAGTTGGAAAGCGTTATGCCTCAGTATCAAAGCACATTTCAGGCAGTAAGCTATTAAGGCAGCCATCATTTGAATTAAAAAAGATGCTTTGGCTTAAGTGTGGGTAATAGGCACTGTTCTCAAAACAAGGGCTGAAACTTCTCAGTGCCACCCTGCAGCTGAGACAGAGTCCACGTGCTCACACAATGAGCATCTCCTACTGTTTACGATTCCTTCATGGAACCTTGGTGTGGGGCATTAACTGGGATGCACTGACTTCAAGAGAGTCAGCAGACTGAAGATGGCAGACACTGCACAATGTCAGGGAGTTCAAACCACTCTGACCCTTAAACATTGCTTGGACAATCTTTTTCAAGTAGTCTTGTGTGCAGAATTTCTGCCTTCTGGTCACTCAAAAGGTACTTCTTTTTTTTTTTTTTTCCCCCCCACATGTTCCCATATCTGTTCAGAGCTGGATTCAGGAAGCACCAAGATAAATGAAAAGGTTTTACTTGACTGCTAAGTAGGCTTTTCTAAATCTCCTATGCTGTACCGTTTGCATTAGGTTTAGATTAAGTTTATTTTTCAGATTATCCACACTGGTTCAGCAATCCCTTCCAAAGCCCAAACGATGCAATAAATAATAGCTGAGGAAATGGGGATCCAGACTCCACATGGAAGAATCTTCTTTTTAAGGCACACCAGATGTTCGGAATGGGAGATTGAATCAGGGCATGGATCCATAAAATGAGAAGTATAATAAGTGAAACTCCGCATTTCCCTTTTATCAAATTACTGTTCAGAAATTTCCATCATCCCTCACCACTACCAGAGCAGTTCTGTAAGGCAAGCCATGAATTCATTAGATAGCCCATATTTGCAGAAGAACCACCTTGTCTTCTACACTTCAAGGAGAGCTTTTCGTTAATAGTTTCTAGTGCTGTAATAAAAAGAAATGAGACTACATTCTCCAAAGTTCACAGGGAGATAATAGTATGTAAATCAAAGAGTAACTATATTAGTCGTTAAAGCCGATGGAAAAAAAAATCCCAGCTAACTAAAATAACTAACTCACATTGATTTCAGTGGGATCAGAATGTCATCCAACTTTCTACCAATGTTGATACCAGTCTCTGACTCCTTATGTGGGAGGAATTTTTCTGGGGAAAAAAACTAAAAATGACCTTGTGGAAGAAAGGAAGCTTTTTCACATGCCTCCCAAAGCTTATGGTACCCCTCGGAATATGTTAAAGGCTACAGTTCAGGGATGTAATTTACATTGACGTCGTTTAAGTTCAACAGTTCTTTCTAAAATCTGAAAGCAGGTTCTCTTGTAAGGTTTTGAAGAGTATCATGGACTGAGTGACATTCATCTTATGTAAAAAGCACAAGTGCAGAAACCAAAAGAAAGCAATTTGATCCTAGCTCAATTCAGCCCATATTCTCAGCTAAAGGTCATCCTTTTCTTTTTTTTTTTTATTAACTAGCTGAAATACGAGAAGTGCTTTCATACAAAACAGGCAGAGCACCTAACTTGACAAAACTAACACAGCCACTTTCATTAAATCCCCTCTGTAGCCTGTGATAGGAGGGAGCAAGAGGAAAGACCCACAGACTTAGGAGCAGGACCTGAAATTAGGAAGTGCAGGCAGGACAACAGGTCGTTCAGGGGTTTCCCAACACTGGGTACTGTCAGTGCTTGCCCTGTGCCTTCACGCTTATTTTGCTTGTGGCTGTGTACGTGGTTTCCTCACACTGTGTCTGATAAGAACTCTGTATTATTATTATATAATACTGTAATATTCTACATATTCCCACTCTTGCTTGGTGGGGGTAAAATACTACAAGCCTGCCTTGCTCCTTTCTCTTATAATGGAAAGCAGCAGCTCTACACCTCCACTTCTATAGCTGCCTTTAGCAGGCAAGATGGAGAGAAGAAGGTATCATTAGTCTAATAATGAGCGTGCAAGCTTTTAGCAATTATATTTTCTCCCTGCTTTGCTCCTGGAAAGTGCCAGGTACCTATAGAGAAAGAGATTATGAAAGTAAGTTACATTTTCTCACTCGCGTAATGAGCACAGATACACACAGAGCAAGCGTTCCCTTGGCTAATTATTTAGTCAGCAGTCACACCAGTTGTCCCTGCCACAAAACCAAGAAACAGAAGGAGTATAATAAATCTAGACTGGGGTCGCTGACCAGGAAAATATATCACAGTTGGGTGATGTAGGCCTCGGGACACGCTATGTGGAAAAACTACATTTAAAGCATAGAAAGAAACATTTTTAATTAAAATTTGAATAATTTGTTTTACGCAGAATTTCTAGTTCAGATGCTACATGGCCAGCTGTTGGAATAAAGTTATATTGTAAAAATCTTCTCCCTTGCTTTAGGAGTGATTAAATAGCTGGAAGAATTTGATTGCTTTTGCTTTTCTTATCTATCTTTGCTCAATTCACAAAATTTAGGCTTGAGATGTAAATCACTGCCCAGACTGAGATCTCTCTCCCCTTCTCTTCTCTTCTCTTCTCTTCTCTTCTCTTCTCTTCTCTTCTCTTCTCTTCTCTTCTCTTCTCTTCTCTTCT
>WTSP01024779.1:8771-55908 GCA_025331215.1 Actenoides lindsayi | reverse complement strand
GGTTGCCCAGAGAGGTGGTGGAAGCCCCATGCTTGGAAGTTTTTAAGACCAGGCTGGATGGGGCTCTGAGCAACCTGCTCTAGTGGGAGATGTCCCTGCCATTGTCAGGGGTGTTGGAACTAGATGATCTTTAAGGTCCCTTCCAACCCTGACAATTCTATGATTCTATAATACACCAAGGTCCTTTTCTGCCAGGCAGCTTTCCAGCCACTCTTTCCCAAGCTTGTAGCGTTGTCTGGGGTTGTTGTGACCAAAATGCAGGACCTGACACTTGGCCCTATTGAAACTCATACAATTTAGCCTTGGTCCATAGATCCAGTCTGTCCAGGTCCCTCTGTAGAGCCTTACTACCCTCCAGCAGATCAACACTCCCTCCCGACTTGGTGTCATCTGCAAACTTACTGAGGGTGCATTCAATCCCCTCATCCAGATCATTGATAAAGATGTTAAACAGGAGTGGCCCCAGTACTGAGCCCTGGGGGACACCACTTGGGACAAGCTGCCAACCAGATTTAACTCTGTTGACCACAACTCTTTGGGCCCAGCCATCCAGCCATTGTTTCACCCAGCAGAGTATATGCCTGTCCAAGCCATGTGCAGCTAGCTTATCCATGAGGATATTATGGAGGACAGTGTCAAAGGCTTTACTGAAGTCCAGGCAGACTACATCGACAGCCATTCCCTCATCCACTAAGCAGATCACCTTGTCGTAGAAGGAGATCAGGTTAGTCAAGTAGGATCTACTTTTCATGAACCCATGCTGACTGGTCCTGATCTCCTGGTTGACCTTTAATTGCTCCATGGTAGCTCTTGAGATATCTATTCCATAACCTTTCCTGGCACCAAGGTGAGACTAATGGGTCTGTAGCTACCGGGATCCTCCCTCCAGCCCTTCTTGAAGAGGAGCATCACATTTGCCAGCCTCCAGTCCACTGGGACATCCCAGGTTAGCCAGGACTGCTGAAAGGTGATGGAGAGTGGCTTGGCAACCGTATCTGCCAAGATCTGCTTAAAATGCAAATGGCAGAGGCCTCAGCACTTATCTTTATGTTAAAATATAATCCTAATTTTGTAATAATGCATAGTGTATTACTGGCTGTTGCTGTTCTCTATTGGCACAGGTTCATTGAAACTGAGCCCGTGTGGAGGATGGCTGTTGCTTCCCTGGCCTCATTAATACTGCTCAGAGCATTGTGCTACACCCTCTGTAGTGAGAAGAGATGCCATAGATGCCCAGATAATCCCCTTGCTACAGTCAGATGCAGTAACAAGATACCACAATATATGAGATAGGCTGTTGGTCTTTGATCTTTCTTGATACCATAGTTCCTATCCTTTGACTTAATTCATTAGGAGGAAAAGGCTATTGTGACACTGTCCTGAAACTGACTCCTAGCGTGTTGTAAAAAATTTGTTGCCTAAGCCTTTGTGACAGTATTAAATATCCATTTTAATTTGCTTGATTCTGATGCACTTATGGTTTTATATATTATTTTATTATTTATAGGGTTATAGCATGAATCAATGTGACGTATTACTAGAGTCTTACAAATAATGTGGAGAAGGATTACAGAGAGTGATAAAATTACAATGATTTACTTCCTGCAACTTCATAAGTATCATGCAACTGCTAGGAGGTGAGAGAACATAAAGTATAACTAGTGGACTCTACTCTTACATATTTATCTTGACAGTCCTGTAAACTAATTTTTTTCTATGTGTTTTAGAGATGAGTAAGAGAAAATCAGATGCAGTGAGCACTGGAGTTAATAGACAAGACAGGGGCATTGGCTTCCCACTGTAGACCTTTAACTTTCTTATGTAACTAGGCAAATTCGTATTTCTTAAGGTTCAGGACAGGTTAGTTACTGAGCAATTGGTGAAAAAAAAGTTTTGTTCTTGTTTAATTTAATTATGGTCTAATTAATGTAACCTGGAGTTTGCTTGATATCAAGATAAATTGTCTACTCTAACATCAAAGCTGATTTTAAGATCACCAGTGCTTGGGGGTTTATTAGATTGAAATAATCCTCTTTTGTTTCAGCTGCCCTTCTTTTAAGTCCATAGAAACTTAAAGGGGATGTAAGTCTCTTAGCTGGGAGGCAGACATTTATTCGTCGTATTATATTTCAAGAGCTTACTTTATTTGTTAGGTTTTCAGCAAGATCACTGTTAATTATCTCTGGAGGTAATGATTTGGCAAAGGTTAATGACTTGCCTCATATAGGAAAATCTGCAGTTTAGTTCTACTTTTAAATGAAGTTGTTGATTCCTGTGGGGAAAAAACCTTTAATGGCTCAACTAAACTTTAAATGTAGCATTGTAAAGACTGAGAGATCTGCACTGCATTTGGAATATTTTGAACCTAAATCCAAGAGAGAATCTCCTTTTTTGATACATTACACAATACTGGATTTAGCACTGGGCAGCACCAGAGGCAGTGTTATATATTGACTGTGATACTGCAAGATAGTTACGAATGCATCTTACTTTGAAATATGGCTCATATAAAAAAATTAACTGGAGGAATTGAAAGTAGGGAGAGTTTTAAAAAATGTTGCAACACCACCTCCCCATTCCCCTGCCCGCCGAATTAAAAAAATAATATTTACTTTGCATGAGGTAGATGGATCAGAATTTCACTTGTTATACATGGGCGTAATCACTTCTCATTCCCTTCTGTGATGTTCTGGTTTCCAGTATTACAGGGGAAGTCAACATTAAAAAAAAATTAAAAGACCTTTCTCAAGGCTTTATTAAAAATAAAGGAACAGCAGTAAATCTTCAGTTTTTCAGCAGCACTTAATTTAAATCTCAGTTACTTAAGAACCTTTTTATTTTATCAAACCAATATTTGAAACTTATCAGCATGGTGGAATCTGAGCACTGAATACAGTATTGCACTCTAGGAGGATGATCATAAAGCAGGTTTTTTACATGGTGAAATGAGAGGCACCCAGCTTTCCTTTCCCTGATGTTTTACTGTAAATATCCTAAATCTTCTTTGCCTTATGGATTTGTTGCCTATATCCTCTCTCCCTTCGACATCCTGAAAGAGAAAATAAAACAATCAGGCAAAAAAAGCCAAGAAGGTATGGTATGTTCCTTTCAACTTGCGCTTCATACACAATTCTTGGTGACCATTTTACATGTATTACCCAATGCCAAAGACAGCCAGAGGTCAAATCAGTATTTCAACAGACATTCTAAATGGAAATGAGCTGTAAGTTGCTTAGATGCTCTCACTGCATGCAGATACCACTCTCTCTGTAACAAGGGTGGAGAAGAAGCCTGAAAACAAAACCTATAAATATTGATTCCTCTGTATATTTGAATGCAAATCTGCTACAAAGATATTTCATTATCTCTTGCCCATCCCTCTCACATTGATAAAAACAGGGGTATTTTCTTGCAGTATTTGTGTCCAGTGTTAGTTTCTGGAGTGATGGCACTTGCACCATTTTTCCTCAAAATGCTAATTCCATCGCCCAATACCTATCAGGTTTCTACGCTCTTTGAGCTATCTCATTTAGTTTTCCTATGATTAATTTCAGTTTTTATTTCTATTCTGCAAATGAATCCTTTTCTCAATACATTTAATATTTATTATTGATTCTTACCAACTCAGTTGCCATATGGCTGACAGCTCTATGACCAATACCTGTTAAATGGCCATATGGGCTTTTGTGCTGTTAGCAGGTTACACATTCAGATCCTTCTGTTACTTAGTGTGCTGGCTGGCTGATGCTCCTCTGACCTAAAAGATTATTTTTTTTCTTGAAGATGTGGTCCTTAAGTAGAATAATCCCCTAAAAACATGCCCTGCGTATCTGAACACAATGTTCTATCGCTGTTATTGCCCCTTTTGTGCCTGCCTTCCAAAAATACTCTAGTAGGCAAGCTTGCCAGCAGAGATGTTACAGGCATCCTCCCGGGAACAAACACATGCCATGTGTTTGCTGTAGCCTATCAAATCTGAACAGCACAGCTGGAATTTCAAATAGCAAATCCTTACAGCTAAGTACTTGTGGATGAGCCACTAAATTTATCTGGGAAATAAGTTTGAATAGCAAATTAATTCAACAAAATCATGATCTGCTTGTCAAGAGAAGTGGAGGAAAAGGGAGGACTTGTCAGCATATTCTTTTGGAGCATTTTTGCCTGTGACTGATACATAATTAAGTAGTTCCAAGAATTCTAACACCGATACTTGTTCATTCATCATATCATTGTCTTTAAATCTGTCTCTCCATATGTTTTCCAGAGTTCCCTTTATTCTTTCAGTTCTTTTGTGTTAGTAAAGCAGTCCAGGACTAAATACTGTATCCTCAATATTATTTCACTGAAACAGCAAAGAAAGAAACTATTAACTCCTTGTTCTGTAATACAAAATTTCTATATATCCTTTATATATATCTTCTATATATCCTTTAACCCATTTATCCAAAACTCTATATAGCCTTTACTTTCATACAATCCTATTTGTCATTTCAGCTGCCACAAATGCTGATTGTATTCAGTAACAGCAAATAAAGACAGAGCCTACTATGGGGAAAATATATTTCCAAATCATTAGGGGTTCATTTTCAGCTATTCACTGAAATTTATTGCAGCTTGCCACCTTCAGAATGTAGTTTAGGATGCTTATTACTCAGTAGTATAATGAGAAGCTTTCTCAGCCAGTCAAAGACCAGAAAAAAGGTTTGAACATACAGGCTAGGATGTTTGATTGCTCTTGAATGTATCTGATATTTTAAACCCGCTTTGCTTTAGGATATTTTCTAAAGGCATAACTGGGGAGAATGTGTACATTTAAATGCAAGTCCATCACCATTGCTGGTGATCAAAAAAGCTGTGTGTTTCCTAAATTCTTGTTAGATAGGAAGGACAATTCAAGTTCAAGTGGAAATGATTTGCCAAGGCAGGAGGAACTAAACTAAATGTGTCATTGTGAAACAGGAAATGACTACTGTGCTACTCTGTTCCAGCCAGATAGTCAGGGACTTGTTTCATGTAAGAGAAAAAGTGGAGCAAGCTGTAAAAAAATATAAGTTATTGACTGTTAATCTAGAACTCCTGCTCCTTTATCAAAAAAGTAGGTACAGAGTAGTGAGTAAGACCGGAAAAAGAACAAGGCAAAACAACTGAGAGCAACTATGCAGGTCTAGAAAAGGATTTTGCTGTACTCCTTTCAGTGTGTAGCATTTTTCACAGGTGAAGAGAGGTACTTGGAATGTTATGGAATTCAGATTCTTCTCATTATTTTGCTGATTGAACTGTGATCTTTTTTGTGTTTTGTTTATGTTAATCAGAAAATTGTTACAAATCTTATATAAACAAGGATCTTGACACAATTTGCATTACCTCCTTTTCATCTTATCCCTTTATTTAATTCACTAATGAGCAGCCTATAGACTGCTGACTGGTCAGGTGCAGAGTTCATAGTAAAACAACAAAGCATTAATTTTGATTTGCTGTCTGAAAAAGCATTAATTGCATGGCCAGTGAAACTAAAATTCACTTTCAAGTGATAGTTCATTTTATGGATTAATGTATGAGGTTCTGAATATGAGACCTTGTAAAGAAGCCTGGATGTTCATAAAAGGCACAAGAAAACCTTAGAATTTTCAAGTGGCTTTTGTTGAAAAGTGGTACTTTCCCTGGAACAGTCTGGAATAAAATAAATGTTATAGTGAATTATGATCAACAATTTGACAGATCTGGGCAAAGATTTCTTTCTCACTTAGGAGATATCTCACAGTATTTTTTAACTTTTCAGTTTTAATACTAACAACTCCTAACTAAAACCATTGAAAATACTACAGTGAAATAAATCAGTGAGGACACACACAAATTTGCTGATTATTGCTGAAGACTTTTCCCAAGGTCTGTCAGAAAAAGCATCCTGTGGAATCTTTTAACAATGTAAGTGATTGTAGAACATTCATAAATTTTGTAAAATGCAGCTTTTCAGTACTGCCATCCAGACCAAAATCCATCAGAGTGATTAAATCTGCATCAGTTATGTAGTATAATTAATCAATATAGCATAGAGAACTGTGGTGCAGTGCTGATTAATTTGTATTTTAGATGCATACATTTCTTGCTTCCAGCTCACCTGAGAAATATATTAATTTAGCTGTACAGACAGAAGTGTTTTTAAACAAAGATATCATAGCTACCATTCATTCTTCCTATTACTAAATTTAGTGCTGCCATCCTTATAGGATCTGTTTGCCATCCAGTATTTTGTGGATAGAAACTTATCTTTTCAGATGTCCAGAATAGCATTTAGGCATCAAAGTGAAATTTAAGATCCTACACTGAAGCTCGAGCTTGCAATCCTGAAAACCCCATTAAAATGCAATTTAATTTCACAACTCTCTGAACTCCCTAAGCATTCTGTTTCCCAATTCCTGAGGCACCTGATGTTCTTCTCTTCATGCATAGCAGTGCATTGGTCATGAGTAAAATGAACAGATTGAAACTAAGTTTTAACAGGCTTCAGGAGGTAGGCGTCACTTTAGTGTTTGACTTTGATGGGTGTTCTTAGGCATGCTTAATGTAAACATGGAGAACAGGGATCCTTGGAGTTATGGTTTTCATGTCAATGGAAGACAAGCCAATTTTTGAATGGCTGCCCTGTTTGGCATGTATTTGACCACACTGAGCACCCAGGGTCACAGATGTCATGTTTAGAGAGAGACAGGTACTTGAAGTTCTGGATTTCCAGTGGGAACAAGACTTCTAAAAAAGGAGTAACAGGAATGTCTTTAACACCACTATCCCCTTTTTTGATCTGTCCAAATGTAGTTATACAGAAAATTAAAGATTAGTACCTGAGCTACTAAGCTAACATCTTCTACAAAAAGAAGGTACAGGATAAACATAGGAATTTCATCCTCATGTTTCATTAGACATCCCTTTAGTTTGTGATGTGTAAGTTATTCAGCCACTTTGTTTTTTCTAGTGCTGCTCACAGTTGTTATTTCCCAACTTAGCTTAGATTTTTAAGTGTTTCATCAATGATACTTTCAAATTCTGGGAAAAGCTGTACAATTACAAAAGAGGAGAGAGGTAGAGAGATTTCCTGTGTAGCCACACAACTTTATTTTTTACATATGCTGCAAATCTAGATCAGTCTGAAAAATAGCTAATTATCACTTTCTCCCCTGCCCTGGTTACATATCCCTTTTAGTTCATGTTAAAAGAAGTTGTCAGCTGGTGCTTGTGCCCCTCAGTGATTGCTGTATTTCAAAGTGAAATGCACAACAGCTGGTTGGACTGTAAGACTGAGTGAAGGTAAGACAGCAGTAATGGGAAACAACAACTTCAAAGCTTTTACTATCATCAAAGCATCACAGTGCTTTAGCTTTCTACAACTTTAGAAGTCTAAATAAAATAATACCAAAGTACTTTCACTGCTGTGAAAGGATGAAATTAGCCAAAGCTGAATGATTTGAAACTTTGGGTCAGGGAAGCACCTAAAAGTCTGAATTTTTTACACACAGAATAATTGGACAACAAGGCTGTTTCAGCAGTTGTCAGAGTAATATGGATTAGGAACTGACACACCTCTGCTTCCAGATGTAGTGGCCAGGGGGGAAAAAAGCCCAACATACGAAAGGAAAAAAATAATTTTCAGTAGTCCAACAGATCCTACTCACCAAGAATCTTTGCTACAGCTTCCCTTTACCTACTGTCTGTGGACTGGAGACACAAGACTTCTTAATCCCACCAAGAGAAAGAGAATCAAGTTCATCCCTGTAGATAGCTGTACATGGGTAGATGAACAAAGAGGAAGTAATCACATAGCTTCTCAGGGATACAAAATATAGCAAGAAGACAGAAAGAGATAATTATCTCTTGAGCCCCAAAAAGGTACAGACTGACCCCAAAGCAGCACCCAATATCTGACATTGATGTCAAAATTTCAGTTTGATAAAGGAAGGAAAGAGACTCCTATATGCCTCCTTGGGGGAAGCTACATATCATCAAGTTGGGGTTTGAAAATGTTTTCTTGAGATGGTTTGAAGTCTTCAGCTGTTTCTCCATGCTTCTGCCCTTTACTTGTAAGAATGAAGACATTCTTAAAGCAGCAATTCATTAAGACTGACAAAGAGGAAATTGTCTGTTCTTATTCCTTTGTTTCTAAAACTAGATATTAAAACCTTTAAATGCCTCACTCAGTATTTTCAGATGAAAAGGTTTCCATTTTACTTTCTAAATCCTGATTCCACTTGTAAATTTTAATTATAATTAAAATAAAGTACCAAAAAAGGATAACTTGCAGTTACCAAAATGATATATTTTGGAAAAGAAAATATTTTGTAATCTCAACATTTTTTCTGGGTTGCAGTCCCTCTCCCTACTCACTTCTAATTATATGTAAGAAGTAATTACTCTCATCAATAGGGAAAATTTGTTTAGTCTAACTTACACATAAGTTCATTTTTCATCAGAGTTCTTCAGCCTTGCTATATCCTTCATCTAAAACTGCCACTTAAAGTATGACATCAAGGACAGCCTGGCACGGCTTGTCTCTTGCACACAGGGAAGCCATAAATAAGGTTCTTCCCTGATATGAGGCAACATATGCAAGTGCCACTGAAAATGTTCCTCAGTGAATGTGATGCATTGGTCATACCTCTTCTAGTCAGGTATATTCTCTTATTACTGTAATGTCATTCCTTTTGATAAGTCTTTAGCAATGTAAACAGTACCTATTGCTTACAGGTTTTTTTCACTCTTTCTCCATTATTACTTAACAATTCAGAGCTTCCCATGAGTTGCCAATTTAGGTAGATAAATGGCCTGTGCTGATCTGTAGGTTCTTTGTCCTCTTCCCTTATTCTCTTTTATGCCAGAACTGCCATCTCAGAATCATTCCTTGTGGGCCAGACAGCTTTGCAAAATGCAAGAGAGAAAGTAGGGAAAAAGAAAGATTTTGAAGACTTCTTTACTTCGTTCCCATGCCTGCCTTGAATGTGGATTTGAATAAATCACAGAGCTTTAATACAATGGCTCTTTCACCGATTTCCTGTGATCTAATAAGCCAAAGAATGTACATGTGTGCTGGAAAGAGAAAGCTACCTCACCTCCTCTTTGGTCATGGAATCTCAGCTTTCCTGGTAATAAATTACCACTTTTAGTAGTGACAGATTTTGCAAATAGCCTTCAGAAATCAGTCCATATTAGCAGTCATTAACTGCTTTGTCTCCCAGACACATCTTCCCAAGATCCCTATACTGGCCAGAGGCTTGATGCTTGTTATTGGTAGCATAGTGATAAAGAAAGTAGAGCATGAGGGGAGGGGATTTGGAGCTGAGAGCAGCCAAAAGCGTAATTCCTGTAGCCACAGCAAGTGTAATTATGAATACATACTTAAAATAGTGACTGAATGTAGCTTAATGAAACATTGATTTGGTATCTAAGTCACAAGCTCTGATCCTTACAACACAGTCATTGGCTGAAAACGGTTACTTCACAGTGTCTGTCTGAAATTAATTGATGGTTAGTCTATCTCCTAATAGACAGGCATGTATGAAATCATGGAGTCATTCTCATTAACACCCAGCCTTACAAGGGGAGCTTGGATTTGGCAGGGCCATGTCTAAATGTGGAAATGGCTTGTGTCCCTAGAAAAGTGTAAAATAATAGTGGTAATGTGGATCAGAGTTTACACAAATCCTGCTCTGCCCCATACTTATCGATTCACTGAGAACTTAACTGCCAGAGAAGTGACTAGGGCTTGACAAACTGGAAACTTGCTCATTTCTATGAGCCGTTCCCTTCAGGAGACAAAAACTACTGCTTCCAAAATTAGATTTTAATAAGTATTAAAAATCCAGCAAACCTGATAATTAGACTGAGTAGCTCCACTGCTGTCATTCATTTCCAGAGACCAGGGTCTCTGGATTTCCTAAGACTATGCTACAGTATTTGACAACATAAAGTGCCTTACTGTTGTACTCTCCTCTTTGGACTTGTCCCAGGATGCCCTTGTAATGAAAAAGACTTAATAGATTTTGTGGTTGTGAATCATTTCTGTGAATACTTGAGTACATAACATTATGTTCACCGGAACTGCTCAGTCTATTCAGCTAATGAGTGCAAGCACATATAACTTATTAAATAATTTGTTCAGCTTTGCAATGTATCTAGTTCTTTTTGTTTGAACTCAGCCTCTCTAAGTCTGAAAGCTTTGTGACACTACAGGTTTTCAAACTTATGCAGTTTTTACCCTGGACATCCCAACATTGGTAAAAGGTTATCTTTCCAACACCTCTGTCACAGGGAATTTTAGCTGTTCTTCACCAAGTGATTAATCTGTATGGAAGTGCAGAGTTAAAATGTTTGAACATGTAACTAGAAATACTGGTCTTTAGTCTTGCCAATCAGGATGCTTTCCAGATGTTAGCACAGCAGAAGTATCATTTTTCCCCCTCAGAATCACTATTGATAATTTGATATGACTTGGATGAGAGGGAATTTCCTACAACTGGACTCAAAAATTGCATTGCTGGAGGAAAGAGTGGAGGAAGCAAGTTTAGCATATTGAGAGTCGGGAACATTTCGGCACACATCAGACAAGCTTGACTTTCTTTTTTATGCTCCACTTTGCAATCCCAGTTATGAAACACTACATTTGTGTTGATAAAGCTTGTAATTCTTAGTGACAAATGGGATAATATAGCTGCAGCAGCAGTGCTCAAACTACAAAGCATCCTTCATCATCCTCACAAATGCATATAACACTTACAAGAAAGCTGTTTCATTTTAGGCTTTTTCAAAACTTCAGCCTCCGCTCCCAGCAAAGCATTTCACGTATGTAGGTCTTTCTGTCCTAGCAAAGCCCTCTTAAAATCAATAAGACTTCGGAATATTGCTTTGCTATCTTGCTGCAAAGGAGGACTCCATTGGTTTTGGTGTAGCACCTCATTGGGAAACAACGTACTATATATTCTTAAAATGAAGAACTGGTACCTGACAGTACATGGGCAAACTTTTGTGATGGTGGAACACCAGTCAGCAGTGAATTTAAAGACTTACTTGAGCTATACAGGAACCAAACACCCTCTTTGCACAGAACTAATAAAAGTTTTGAACATTTTCACATATGTCAAGAAGGGTAAATTAGTTTACACAATTCTACAAAGACTAGTATCTTAGCAGGCCAGTTCTATTTGATCAAAATGAAATATCTGAAGAGTGGATAACAGTGTACTTTGAGAGACAGCATCCTTAAACTATACTTTATGTAGATTTCTTTGATTCACTAAGAAAACCAGTTTGCATAAAACACTACTGCAGTTCCAAAGTTTTTATTTTTGAAGTTTTGGGTTTTAGCTGTATGGAGCTGGCAAATCCATTTCAATATATAGCAAACAAGTTGCAGAACATTTATTCTCTGCTGTATATCCATCAGCCTGTCATCCCATCTACATTTAAAAGTCTTTCAACAGTTGCATGTTCTAAATCAAAAATATTCCTAGAAAAACTACATGACTGTCTTAATATCTCCTGCAGAACCATTGCCTATAACTACCTTAATAACACACTGTGGGTTGTTGTTTTGTGGGGTTTTTTTTGTTGTTTTTGTTTTGTGGTTTTTTTGTTGTTGTTTTGGGTTTTGGTTTTTGTTTTGTTTTCTTAAATAGACTAGATGGGGCTAAGAGGAGGCCCTTTAAAGGGAAGAGAAGGTCAGGTGTAATTACAAGATACTAATGATTAGCAGGTGCATTGTTCAGCTTTTGAAAGCTAAAATAAGGCCCTTTTTTTTTTACTAAGAAAATACAGAAGTAGTAATACAGAGTATGTTTTCAGCAAAGGTTAAGGACTGTGAGAGAGGAAATGGAGGCCTGGGAAAAAGAATGAAAAATGATTGCTAATAGGCTACCTAGAGACCTTAAGTTTGATTGTAGAAAAACAGTGCATGCTTGGGAGGTGAATAATTGCAGAAGAAATAACCTAAAACTCTAGGGGCTCTTTCAGTCTGGTGTTAACTTAGTTCATCAGGGTTGTAATGCTCTCAGAGCAGAATTAATAGGGTAGTGATTCAGGTTTACTAGATTTAAACTATATCGCTTTTCAAAGCTATATGCAAATTTTGTAAGATAAATTCAAAGACTCTGAAAACCAGTGTACTGGAGTATCATTGCAGGCTTGAGCTTAGCAAGAGAGATTAAGTATGAAGAAGTATCTTTCCTCTGTCACTGATTCTAGGTGTCACTCTATAAATAACACCTACAGCCTACATGTAATGTGGACTCTGACAGAAGCCCAGTTTGAGTGCCTGGATTCTTTGCAGGGTCTCAAAGAAAGTTAGGTACCTCAGAGCACAGTCCAGGTGATGGAGAACAGTCCAAAGCGAGTAAGTAGGAAATAAGGGTGTGCCTGAAACATGAGGGTATCTGGGTTTCTGCTCAATAATTCTTACCTGAAAAGAGGTGCCTACTATGTTCCTCTTCTTGTAAATAAAATGGTTTTATATCATGTGCCTGCCTTTTCTTTGAACTAGTCTAGTGGAAGAAGTGTGGGGATATGAGCTAGTCCAGGAGGCAGTAATGTGGGAAGATATTTCAGGTGCTTCTGACTGTTGGTGAGACATTATGGTGAAAAGAAAACACAATTTGCTGGGCCAGAGGTGGGTGGGATGGTGACTTTTTCTAGCTTCACAGTTAAAGATCTTATCTAGTCTTGTGAAATACAGTTACTGAGTTAAATGTGGGAAAAGCTCTTTATTTTGCTATGTGGGTGAGCAGTGCCTTCATTTATCTGGTACATGAATACGACTTACAGAAATAGTAACACTTCAGTCTTGACAGTGTGTAAGCTTGGAGACTGCTTTTAATTTCTCTTAGCCTGCATTTTGAATTTGCTTGTTTTAAAGCCATTTCAGGAGTTACCAATGCTTGTAGATTTAACAGAAACATCATTCTGAGCTGTTAGGAGTTGGTTGGTTTTTTTTTGCTGAGGAGACAGAGGTGTTTTGAGACCTCTTAAGTCTTTGCATTTATATCCACTTTTAAATGACTACATGTTGTATGCCACCTCTGATAATGTATGTTGCTAATGTTCACTGATGTTGTGCTCTCCACTGCAAGGATCAGCCTTTTCTCAGCCCTTGGAACAAAATAAAAACTTTAAGTCAGAGAAACACAATAGCGTTATTTAAAATTGCCAGAGGTTCAGGTAGAATATAAAGTGGGATATCCTTGCTCTCCTAATACAAACGAGTCAAAAAGCCAGTTTTACCTATACCACTGTTTCCACTAACAACCAGAAAGCAAATCTGCAAGGAAATTTTGTGGAGCAAATATGAAAATGATTGACTGCTGAGAAGCTCTGTTAGGTTTGGAAATAGTCACAAACCCACCTGAATTCAGAAAAGAAGCAGTGCTTAATGGGACTTGAAAATAGAGGCACAAGAGTGTTGTCCTTGGGTAGGCACCTCCTTCAGTGACTTTTTCTTCTCTCAGCTTTGTCTGTGCTGCTTCTTCAGATGTCAGGTTCTCCCTGTGGATCCATCTCTTGAGTAAGTCTATCAGAAAGGAAATGAAGACAAGATCTGGGCTGTGATCTTTCTCTCTTACAGTTAATAAATATCATGGTCACTCAATATGCATATTATGTGATACAATTACCTTGAATGTCTTCCCTTTCCTTCATGGGGGCAGCCATTTCTCTTCTACTTTCCTTCACCACCTCCCAGCACATTGCCTGCGTTCATATGTGCAGACAGAACAGTATTGTCCTCTCTGGAGGATGCTTCTCTATTTGTTCAAGAGGAGGAGGAATAAACTGAACCATTAGTGGAGGAAATAGTGTCTGAGCACACAGCAGCAATCATTTTCTAATGAAACTATTTGTACTGGGCCAGCGGGTAACCCTGACATTGAGTCAAGCCTGAGACTAGATCTGGCAGCCAGCCAGCATTTTACTGAGATGCTAAATTATGCATCTTATTTAGTACCTTTATTAAAATAGCTTCTAACATTTACAGGCAAATGTCCCAAAACAAATGCTACTATCATTTAAGAGCCTTGCAGTCCTGAGTTTTAATGCATTACGATTCCCTCATAACAGCTTTCTGGTGAGCTTCATCTCTTGATGGTGTTTTATAAATTGTTATGGTAGAGGCATATTAAGAGGAAGGAGTTCTCTCTGGGCTAGAGGTGTGGAGGAAGATGATTAGTGCCTGTGAGAAACTGAGATGAATTGCGCTGCATCCCTGACAGGCCTGGGTTCAAGCATCAAATTCTTGATCTGGTGTTTCAGACGGGGGGATGCCCAGCACCATCCTGTCTTGCAGCAAAGCCTGAGGTTGCAGCCATGGCTGCTCTGTAGAAAGGCACTTGGGTCAAGCAGTGCAGCAGTACAGCGGCTTCTGCTAATAAAGCTGACACACATGCTGATTGATCTCAGGCAAACACAGTGGGGTTATTCACACTTACTTTGATACTCCCCCCCCGCCTCTTTTTTTTTAATCTTCTTGATTTTGAGGCCAGAACTACCTCCTGAAGAACAGCTGAATCCTCTGCAAGCTTTCTAGTGCTGCTTTGTAAGCATGGGGTTTCTGCCTAGGAAACAAAGTTTCTTCCAAGACTGGCCCTAACATGGTCTGCTGCAGTGTTTTAATAGAAAGTCAGGCAGCTGTACTACAGAAGTCTTTCTCTGACTGGAACTACAGCTGTTAGGATCCCTTTACACACTGCTGAACCTTTTTACAGGTTAGAACCATGAGATCAGAGCTGAGGATCTCAGCTTGTGGCCGGAGTTTAGCTTACTTGCTGAATGTTCAGTAAACCCCATGCCATAGAAAGTAGTACATCCTGCTGACAAGTCTTGATCTTTCATTATCCCCTACAGCCATATTTTGCTTCTCAGAAACTGCATTTCTTCCTTAGCAGGTGAGCAGTTCCCACAGGTGCTACTGGCTGTCCTTTATCGGAACTGCTACATGCATGTCTGACTGAGCCAAACTCAGTAAATCTGGATCCTCACAGGGCCTGGATATAAATTCTGACTTGAAAATCCAGCCCTTTTTAAAAGCCTTTTCTAATCAACATGCTCTCCCTATTTCTGCTTTACCCAAATTATATTTCTAGAAGGGCATGTTAAAGTAATGTTCACTAGAGATAGAAAGAAATCACCAGATAGCATTTTAAAAATTGCCTCAAAACTCAGAAGTAATCCAAATCATTGTGGAAACCACTCCAGAAAAGCTCTCTCCCTCTGTGTAAATGTTAAAAAGTGGGACAAAAAGTATGGCATCACGCTTTGAAGTAGCAATAATACATAGTCAGCAGTATGTTGCAGTTCATCAAATAATCAGTCTTAAAGGGTGGTACAGGTAGCCTAGAGACAAACTGTCCTTTTGCTGTAGTGTACATGGGACACAGGGGCTTTGTGGCTCAGAATCCTATTTCACTTTCTTCCTTAATGCTCAAGTTTGTTTATGGGTTTTTTTTTTCATATTTTCAGTGCTCTGTTCAAGTGATAACAATATAAAGCGTAGTGACATAGAAGGCATGGGAGAGAATTAACTGTTACCACTTTACATTAAATGTTAGCATTACAGCTATTGTAGGTGGGCCTGATTAGACTGCCTACTGTAGCAGCTCCACAATACTTAAAGTTGAGAACTGTATATTATTTAAAGGTCAATTCCATTAAAAGACACGGTTTTTCAATTGCCAGACTTAATGATGTGGCCTGAACAATTCCCATGCTGAATGTCAGCTTGCTGCAGATACTGTTTTTGAATATGCTCTGTGTTTTTGAGAATAAGAATAGGGAAAAAGTAGTTTGCTTAGTTTAAATGCCATCCTGCTTTCAAGGAAGATGTTAATATGTGGTTTTATGAGAACATCTTTGGAAACATGTTTGTGTATCTTCTACAGGTTCTGCCTAGAAATTTGCAGCTTAACTCTGTGCCCACAGTGAGAGTATCCCTGTGAGAGTTGATTAGAACCTCATCTACGACTGTGACTTTGAAAAGCTGCAAGCAATGTCTGCTCGAGATGCAGACACTTGAAGAAGCCTGGCAGTCAGTGAGCAACTGGAGAGTGAGGCAATTAAAGTTGTCCATGCAATTAATTTCCCTTGGTTAGATGTATTTCAGTACCATAGGCGTGATCTGGGGCTGTTTAGCCTGGAGAAGAGAATACTGAGAGGGGATCTAATCTAGACATGATCTGGGGCTGTTTACCCTGGAGAAAAGTAGACTGGGAGGGGACCAAAATCCACTTGGTGATCATCACTAGTGGTGTTCCCCAGGGTTAAGTTTTGGGGACAGTCTTGTTTAATATCTTTCTTGATGATCTGGATGAGGGCATTGAGTGCACCCTCAGCAAGTTTGCAGATGACAGCAAATTGAGCAGGAGTGTCAATCTGCTTGAGGGTAGGAAGGCTCTGCAGAGCGATCTGGATAGGTTGGATTGATGGAACAAGGTGAATGGAATGAGGTTTAATGAGGCCAAGTGCCAGATCCTGCACTTGGCTCACAACAACCCCAGGCAACCCTACAAGCCTGGGGAGAAGTCTCTGGAAAGCTGCCTGGCAGTAAAGGACCTTGGTGTATTGATTGACAGACGACTGAACATGAGCCAACAGTGTGCCCAGCTGGCCAAGAAGTCCAATGGCATCCTGGCCTGTATCAAAAACAGTGTGACCAGCAGGAGTAGAGGAGTAAACATGCCCCTGTACTCTGCCCTGGTGAGGCTGCAGCTTGAGTAGTGTGTTCAGTTTTGGGCGCCACATTATAAAAAAGACATTGAGGTGCTGGAGCAAGTTCTGAGAAGGACAACGAAGCTGGTAAAGGATTTGGAGAAACTGTCTTATGAGGAGTGCCTGAGGGACCTGGGGTTGTTTAGTCTGGAGAAGAGGAGTCTGAGGGGAGACCTTATTGCTCTCTATAACTACCTGAAGGGATGTTGTAGTGAGGTGGGTGTTTGTGTCTTCTCCCAGCTAACTAGTGATAGGACAAGAGGAAATGGGCTTAATCTGCACTAGGGGAGCTTTAGGTTGGATATTAGGAAAAATTTTTTTACTGAGAGTGGTGAGGCATTGGAACAGGCTGCCTAGGGAGGTGGTGGAATCACCATCCCTGGAGGTGTTCAAAAAATGTGTAGATGTGGCACTTCAGGGCATGGTTTAATGGTCCTGGTAATATTTAGTAGATGGTTAGACCTGATGATCTTGAAGGTTGTTTCCAGCCTTAATGATTCTATGAGTCTATGATTAATGTTTACAAATATCTGAAGGGTAAGTGTCAAGTAGAATGGGCCAGTCTTTTTTCAGTGGTGCCCTGTGATAGGATGAGAGGTAAGGGTCACCAACTGAAACACAGGAAGTTCCACCTCAACATGAGGAAAAACTTCTTTACCACTAGAGTGAGAGAGCACTGGAACAGGCTGCCCGGAGAGGTTGTGGAGTCTCCTTCTTTTAGAATTTTAAGACCCATCTTGATCTGTTCCTGTGTGGCATGCCCTGGGTGATCCTGCTCTGGCAGTTGGGTTGGACTTGATGATCTCCAGAGGTCCCTTCCAACCTCTACCATTCTATGATTCTATGATCCTAAACACTTTTTTTTGTAATAAGATTTCTGTCTCATTCGGATCACAACATTGTATATTAGGGTTTTTCTTTGTAAAACCTTGAAGATAACTGGGAAGTAGTAGGCAAATGAGAGGAGACAGCAGGGAAAGAAAGCATGGTTTCTTGGGTGTGGCAGCTGAATTCTACCGGAGGAGGTCATCCCATCTTTCTAGGTGATGTGAAGCAAATTACCTACACCTGATTAGTGAAAAAATGGGTTTATTTTACTTTCATAATGCCTCAATTGAAGACTCTCAGTAATTCTGCAGTTGTTGAATGACAGGTTGCAAGGAGCGACTATGGAAACTGGATATTGAGTAAGCACTGAATACTGAGTGACCACTTAAGTGAAACAGAGGCAAGAACCATGACATATATTAGATACCTGGATATAACTTACTGTCTATTCTCAACTTTTCATTAGTAACTTAATCAGCCACAGGACTGTCCTAACCACTAGAATTTAAGGTACACTTTATTTCCCAGTGTGTATTCCTTGTGCTGCCTCCTCAAATGTTGAAGTTGTTTGTTCATTCACAAGAGAGAATAGGTAGTAAATTAGGCAGTTCTTAATTTTGGGACCTCAGTTAAATGATTCAGTGTGAATTGTTTTGTGCAGTTCTTTCATTGCTTAGTTTTAGTGATTTTAAAAGGACTCTTCAGTGTCAGAGTGTTTTTAATTCTTGCCTAATTTTGGTTCCCTGAAGGCTGTAGATACCTTCAAACAATTTAAAAACCCAACAAAACAGACATATGAAAATCACCTAAAAGAAAGTTACGGAGTGTATGGCTCAGGACTGGTAGAGTTTCTGTAGGAATATTTTCTCTTTTCAAGGCTCTACCTTTGATGGATTTGATTATTCATAAAAGCAAGCAGTGAAGTTGCTGAATTCTCACAGGCTGCAGCTGGACCTAGGACAACTCAGGAAGCTCAGCAAAAGCCAGTAGTGTTACAGGAGCTAGTGCTCTCATAACAGGTATCAAGGTCTTTCAGTTAAATTTATCAATAAACCGAACAAATGAATATGCTGTAGCAACTATTACACTATGCCAGTGATGAGTCCTGGGAGAATTGCTGTGTGTTTATGTGCAACTCTTTGTGATAGTATTGATACAACTTACTCAAAACCTTAATGATGATTTAACTTAGTTTCCACAGGAAACATGTAAGTTGTTAGTGTGATATTTGAAGCCTACAAACTGTTGAGTTTTTTTCCAAGTAATCTGATTTTTATCTAACTACACACAATGTAGACTGTAGTGAAGATCCAGACAAAATGGTGGGTAACACAAAGGCTATTAAATTCTGATTTAAGGCCCTTGTTCTTGGACCAAACCCTTTTTTTTTAGCTGATAATGTTAATTAAAAGCATTAAAGAGCACTTCATCCTGTATAAACAGGAGACATCAGTATAAAGCCAGATCTGGCAAGTGCCTAAGCATCTAAATAGCAATTAAGTATCTAATTCCTAATCCGAGCCAGAATTTGTTTGGATCTTCGTTAAAAAACTCCTTTCAACTGCAAAATAATTAAACCTTGTAACTTTTTTACTGTGGGGAAACTAAAGGAGTGTCTTGTCTTTAAAGAATGACTTCCCATTTAGATGAATGACTCATCTAAAAGTGAGATGTTATTACATGTGGGAATCACCTATACTGGCTGGCAGTCTTCTAAAGCCATGATGTTTTCCCACCCATTTTGCCAAAGCTGTCAGTCTTCAACAGGAAAAAAAAGCTAGCATTCACTTGTGACAGCTCTTGTTATTAATCGCCTAGGGTAACACCACTTCTAGGACTAGCTCAAACAATGAACTTTATCTAACTGTCTAGAACATAGAGACTACTGTTACAAGAGATGTTACAAGACCTTCCTCTGAATTGAAAAGTAAATATCTGTCTTGTAAAAGGAAAATAAGAATTGAGAGTAAACAAGGTAATTCCTACCTGTTCTAACCTTGGTTTCTGAAGGCCAATAATTGTGTTGTTTATTTAAATAAAATCCATTTCTGATTGTATTAGTTCCACATGAAGATTTTAAATCCAGTGCTGACCCTAAACCAAGACATGGGGCCAAGTTTTTCCAGGGGCGGTGACTATGCTATTTTGAAAGAGTAAATAAAGCATATACAGCAGTCGGGAAAAAGTATGGACTGGAAAGGTGGAGAAGGAGACTGTACTACTATGTATCCAGATTAACAGATGAACCATTGTCAGAGATATTTTTACTACCTTCTACTCTCAAAACATAGATATACAGGTATGATTTATGATATCTTTCGATTGCTCTCAGGAAGGTACAGGATATAGCTCATCTGAGAATTCCTATGCCACTGTTCTCCAGCTAGAAGAGGAACCTCGTTCTGTGTTGTACCAAGAAATCTTGGATTATCTTAATCTAACTATGGAGTAGCAAAGCAGAGCTTTATTCCAAAATAGAAGTCTTTTAAGAGTGCAATTTAATTTAATAACCATCTCTATTTCTTTTATAGTGTATGCACACATGAATTTGAAGATTGATGAAATAGAAAGTGCAGGGCTTCACAATTTCTTCCCAAAATGGAACTGTCAGATCTTTGGTGCTTTGTAAAGCTGAAGCCTCTATGAGATTTACTAAATTACCTTCTTTTAGGATTTTTCTTTGTGATTCTATTTCTCTTCAGAAATGATTTGGGATAGGGTATAAATTGTGGGATGCAGTTATCCAGATTCAATGCTGACATGTAGGAGTACTCTTTATTGCTTCTTATGACTCTAAGGCTATTGTGTACTGCAGGTGTTTGCATTCCCCGCATTTTTTCCTCTCAGATGTCCTGTGGGTCAGAGCAACATTTCACATGCTAAAGACAGAATTTCTGTGACAGCATGATCATCTGCCTCCTCCAAGTGCTGTACAATGGCTATGCCATGCATTAAATAAGTAACTATGCCTTTGTAATGCCAATGCAACTTTATGGGTGAGGGTTATTTGTATTTATAGCATCCATAAAACAATTTATAGTCCTTCTGCTGCCTGTTATTTTGTGCTTCTGAGCAGAAAGAATGGACTGTGAGGACTTAAAATGCAACTCAAAGATGCTTCAAAGGTTGAAAGACTTTCTGGGTCAAAGACAGTGAATGTGAATAGCAGTAATAATTACTTTTTTTTTTGTTACCTTGTACTTAGGGCTTTGCCTTGGGCTGCTGATCTCCTTGGGGAGAGCCAATGTTAAGCATGCCCTGCAGAATACATGTTTTGTAAGTCTGCAAATCAGGAAATGGAGGTGCTGAGGTGACAGTCTGTATCCCCTACCAGACTGTGGAAAAAAGCAGAACTGAAGTGCCTGACTCTGTCTGAAGGTGCTACTCAAATAGTTCTGGTTTAATCTATGTAAATCTGGAGGTACTAGAAGACTGCTACTCAAAACTAAATTTGAAGCTTTAGTGGTTAGTGAGACAGGGAAGTCTGAGAATAAAGGCACCATCTGTTGAAAAAGGGACAGGATTGTTCCTGGTATTTGATCCTGCCTATTTGATCATAGGAGATGATGCCTTAACCTCTGTACAGAGGGTCATGATGCCTTTTGGTAGTGGTGTTGTGCATGGGTCTTCACATACATACAGGGTAAGAAAGTCTTAGGAAAGCCAGTGAATGCTATGTTACAAACCACATAATGATTGTGTGATGGTGTACCAACAGCTTCTTCAGTTTTACTTATTAATGTTAGCTAAAATGATTGTAGCTCTGTAAACATACAGAGAGTAGCACATGATACCAAGAGGTTATATAATTTTCTCATTTTGGAATCAGTGATGTCTCCAGAGGACACATTAATCAAATGGGGAGGGAGGTATAAGGATAAGACTATAGCATCATTAAACCATAAGACAGAGTGCCTTAAAATCAACTTTTCTTCAAGTAGCAGTACTAATCCAGTTACTGAACTATATTACTGAATCACACCAGAATTTATTTTCTGAACTTTATGGAAATTTTGAGAAGACAATGTATATTGCAGTGGCGATTCAAGAGCTGCAAAACTGCTACAATAAATTAAATCCAAACAAACCCAAAAACTAATCAACCTCCCCAAACTTTAAGATTACTAGGATTGTCTCTTGGCATACTATCTTCTGTCTGTTGTTGGCCAGGGATGTTTCATTATGGAAAACACTCTCTTATGTATTCTCTGAGGAAGGATGCATACTTCAAAATCCAATGGGCATTTTGCTGTAACTTTTTTCTTCTTTTCTTATGAGTAGATAGCAAAACAGGTATTTGTAACTGCTGTCTGAGCCTGCTACAGCTAATTTTTCAATTTACATAAATAAATAACCTGCCAAAACTAATTACTTCTCTTCAAATTCTAAATACATTATTTCTCCTTTTCCTCCTTCACATCTGTTTTGGTTTAATTATTTTTGCATCAGTTGTCATTTTAGGAGCTGGTTGGTCTAAAAAGGGATAAGCTTACATGTCTTGCTATTTTCATTAAACTAATTAAGATTACTGCTTTTGTTTTGGTATCTAGATGTAGCAAAAATGAGTGAGTGCTCATATATTGGTGCTCTTGATTTTATAGATAAAGAAATTGTTGTGATCCAACATTACCTAGTAAAAAACTCCATCAGAACTCTGGCCAGGGTTTGCAAAACTGCTGGGTTGATTTTCGAAAATGTTCAATGAGAATTAGCCTCCCAAATAGCCTTTCAGTCTATGGGACTTGTCCTCTGTAATCTCTGGTGCGTGATTATTCTGCAAATGAGTTGATTCAGGAATGAGTTGCACAGCACTGTTCTTTTACATTGCAAAATTTAAGTATTAGAAATATCAGTGAACTACTACCTAACCTTGAGTGTGTCTACCACTTTGTGGATTTCTTGCAAGTATTTATTCTTTACTAGAACTCCTCATATCATGAAGCATCCCAATCATGACAAGACCTTATAGGTTTCTTTATACCTGTTCCTTTTTTGGAGTTCTTCAGATTAGAGGTTGTTATCCTATCTCACTGCATTACTTAACTGGGAGCATATCTATGCTGAAGTACTGGATTCTGGACAGGATGTTTAAGGAGAAGGTTTATCCAGCAGCTCTGTTGCAAAGGTACTTCCCCAGCACAGGGAAATCTAGTTTTGTCTTGCTTTTGCCTGAGTAGACTTGAACTTATCTTTCTTATCCTTAAGACAAGAATCTGATACACTAGCTGTGAGGGATCCTGCAGTGGTAGAAAGGACGTGATCTTACTCTCATCTGTTTCTAGCCATTTTTCTCTAAATGAGGCAATTAAATGAGCATAGAAGATCAACCTGAGTTCACCATAAATATGATACTTCCAAGTAGATGCAAAGGTAGCAGGTCCGCAGTTGGTACAATTGCAAGGGCAGGTTAAGTTTGCAATTGTGCTGTGTGTAGAAGTAGATACCAATACCATTTAACCTGCTTCCCTCCTGGAGAGGAAGGGCTCTAGCTCGTGTGGCCTAGTCCAGATACTGGTGACAGCAGTTTCCTACAGATGTGTTCTAAAATGAAGTGGTGATGATGATTATTCTGTTCTGGGCCATTGTTCCAGGAGACATTCAGGCTCTGCTCTCCAACTACCATGTGCTTTCCCTGCACATTCTTACCCACCTCACTTCTCACTCATCCTACCTCCTTTTCTTCAAACATGTTTTCAGGCCAAGACAAACACTTCCTATGCTAGACTTATTTTTTAACTTATCAGTAAGACATATATTATTTGGTACTGATACTAGACGGACCTTTGTTTTGTGTTGTAATTCTCCACATGATCTTCATTATATTTTTGTTGAATTTCAAAAAAAAGCTCTTCCAGTCTCACTCTGCTTCACTGAGGCAAATGTCTTTGATTATCATGACTGCAGGACACTTACAGAAGTGAAATGTTATTCTACCACAACAATTTAAATTCTGGAGACAATACTTTGGCTTGTACTTTTGACATTAAGTAACACTCTTCCTGTTTTCAAGTCTGAGAAGAACATGCATTTCATTATGTGCTCTACATGCTGAAGTCTTAGCTGTGGTTTTAGTACCAAAGAATCTAGTCTTTCATGTATCCACTGGTAACACACTTAACTAAGATCTGGAACTCCCATTTCCCAATACTTTCTGAGAAGATCCTCAAAATACATTTTTATTGTAGTTCAGTTTGTTTGAAGTGTGCTCATTAATCCATTTACATTTAAAAACACTTTGGTAAGTAAGTATGCTAAGACACTTTTTAACTTACATAGTTTGTTTTGAACAAAGATCTGTGTTGCTCTTTTTCATACAAATAACCATACATAGTTTATCTTTCACATATAAATGTAAACAAACACATTAATAATCCTATCACATACTTTGGTATCTTCCACATGAACAGAAGAGATTTGCTATGGCCTAAATTAGTCATGAAGTTAAAATCATACACATTTTAAATTTCTTTCCTTAGGCTACATTTAGATTATTATTTTCAGCTTTTAATAATCTAATTTCTGTTTTACCAATACAAATATTATTTTTAATTTTTTACAGATTACTCCATTTGATCAGCTGAAGCAGAAGTTTCACTTGTCCTTATGGTTTCCTATTCTTTTATTACCTTTCAGTGTTTGCATTAAATTAGGGCCTATAAGACACTGAGTACACTAACCAGGATTATATTATACAAATTATGGTACACAGGATGGAATTGCATTAGATTTTTCACTCTCACCTTCAAGTCTTCAATTATCAACCTATTGCTGCAGTCATAGAATGTTTCAGGTTGGAAGGAAACTTTAAAGGCCTAGTCTAACCCCCCTGTAATGGGCAAGGATATGTTCAACTAGATCACGTTGCTCACAGCCCTGTTCAGCCTGACTTTGAATGCTTCCAGGGATGAGGCTTTTATCACCTCTCTTGGCAACTTGTTACACTCTCAAAAAAATTGCTTCCTTATACCTACTGTAAACCTACACTGCTGCAGTGCTTTGGTTGAAAGCACAGCAGTGAGAAAAAAACCCCAAACCAACAAAAACCTACACACGTGTTTCAATGAGTTATTTAAAAATAGATATTTTCCATGGATTATTTAAAAACATTAATATTTTGAGAAAGCTTGCAGTTTGGTCTTTTATCATGGATAGATTCACAACAGCAAGGAGTATTTTGAGAACCTTGTGACTGAAACCGTCTTTCTTTTCCTGACAGCACTTACAGGCCTGCACCGTATGCAACATGCATTAAAAGTAGCCTTCATTATGAGCTGAATTGAATATATGACTGTGCTAGGGCCCCTTCCCCATGATTAGCTTGTTCCAGCTGTGAAATAACCGGTTTTGTAGCAAGTCCTTCAGGCACAGTGCTTCCCCAGATTGGATACTCATTTTCAAGTCTGTCCTTGCTGATTTTGTTCAGATTCACTGTTGCATTAGCATGGTGGAAGGACTTGCCTTTCTGTGTTTTGGGACCTAGAGGAGAACCGTGAACAAAGAATGGTAGTCACAAGAATCAGTTCACAAAAGCCTAGTGGCTTCCTTTGCACAATGATTGCAGCAGCATCAAAAGTAAATTGACAAGTAGAAAAAATTCTGGAGGCTATTTGAAGTGGGGACTGCAACCTGCAGTGCCTGGCATGATTAACATACAGAGAGATCAGTGATGAGGTAACTGTTGGCTGATTCTGTCTTAGTACCTAGAACCTCTGCTTCTCTGAATTCTAGTGGTTTATGGCATATATTTCTTACGTTGTTACAGTACATCAGATGCTACTCTCTTCATTTCCCTCAGCCATCACTGAGGCAGGATATTAAGAACTTTAGAATTTGGCCCTTGATCAATGTGATGGCTTGGCTGAGATTTGAATTGACATATCTCCTTGCCGATCCCAAATGTGCCCAAAATATATTCCAAGGAGAAATGATCCTACGGTTACCTCATTCTGAAGCATAGTTCTACTTTTTTTCCTAACCAATCAAAAGTATGCATGTGCTCTCTTTGAGGTCTACCCCATAGTTTCCAGTGTTATGAGCTTAAGAATCTGTTTATTTCTGTCATGCTCTTCCTGGTGTATCCTGCATGGGACAGGAACCTGGTGCTTAAGCAATTCTGAAATAAATGGAAATTTACAGTTTTCGCTACTTCTCACAGACAAGGAACATTTTGCAGAATCAGGTCCTTTGATACTTGTTTATGCACTCGTTGTGCTCTCATACTGCATTCCATCCAGATGAATAGATAATGTCCTTATATTTTGGCTGAATTGGATCATAAATACTCTACATTTGTATCCTGAAAGTAGCCTCAGTGTCCCACCGGAAGAGTATGCAAACACATGATCACCATAAAGCTGAGGGCTGAACAACCAGGAAGGACACAAATCCTACAGTAAGACGATCTTTCCCTGTCTATAAGAATTCTGTCATATTAATGCATGATGCATAATTCCAAAGGGCTTGTCAGACTTCCCAGGGCCAGGCATATGCAACACTGAGAATCTTAACAGGCCTCGTATAGTCTCACTACATTTCACAATAGGCATCTGATGTGTCTGAAACCTGACAGCTGTCAGGGTCTCATTGCTAGAACCAGGACAGATCATTAATAAGTGTGAGTTTATGACTGTACACCTCAGGCTTCTATTGTATGTTCCACCTTCTTTATTGTTCCAGTTAACAACAAAAATAAAATTAAAAAAAACCTGACTGAACAAATCCAAGGGAAAAAGTGTATTATGCTACTGTTAACTGCTATTTTATCCATATGTATTAGAAAGTCTCACTTGAGCTGTCCTTAGCTGAAAGGGTGCTTAGTGCCTTCACTCTCTTTTTCAGATTTAGGGTGCAGCGACAACACTTACTCTAATTTTGATCAGCTCACCAAGCAGTAACATATCTGTAACTTCTGACTCAGCAATGAAAGCAATAGGCCAAGGAATTGTTCGGGGTTTTTTTTCCTGAATAAACATTTGTTATGTGACAGCCAAGAAAGGGGAAATATGATGGCTATCTAGAGGTATGTCTGTGTTAAAGTGACCTCAGTTGTACACAACTAGATGCATTTCCTTTGGTAAATGCCAATTCATCAACATGTTCCAGTGTTTGAAATTTCATACTGAAAACAAAAATTAAAAAATTCAGTAATGACAAAGCTTTGTGCTCTAAAATTGAACATTTTATTTCAATTTCAGTTGAAAATTGAAAACTACTGCTAATTTTTACTGATAGACAGAGGCAGTTAATCAGATCATGTACCCATATCAGAATTGGCAATGCTTATTAAGATGTGAAAGCTGACACAGGGGGTCTGTAGTTTTCTCCTGAGTATACATGTACATTGGCTATACTGAGAGCATCCACACTACTAGTATGCTTTTAATTTATGACGCCAGAGGTGAATCTTCCCACCAGTGCCTATCAGGATTTGTGAGCTTTGAATGTCACCACCATGCATTGTGCCAAATGAGAGATAACCAGTATGGTCCTAAATAATATGGCTTTTGGCAGTAACTAAACTGCTACAGATAGTCACTGCAGTTCTGAATGGTCTGAGAGTGCAGTCAGATGCCTGACTGCAAGGGGGGGATAACTTCGAGGGACGGACTGGATGTTGCGATGATCAGTTCTGAATTTTTGTGTGATGCACAGTGCTATTGTCAAAGGCTCCACAGTGTCACCTGGTTGGAAAATATGTCTGTGTGCCCTTTCTCCTTCCTCTTTCTGAAAGTCAAATGCAGAAGCCATTAGAGTTCATTACAGTTGCCTTCTGCTCTGGGGTCTACTACAGACCTGGTGACAAAAACGGTAAGAGGGTGACAGTGATAAAATGTCCTCATTAGTGACATCTGCCTCTTTGTGGTAGACATAGTTGGAGGGGCAGAGGAAGCACATCTTAAATTCCAGACCCAGAATGTCTCAGCTGACTCCTGGGTGAAGAATGTCAATTTGTCCTGAGAAAGAGAACTCTGTTGAACAGCACTGGATGAGTATTTGCAATCCTGGGCCAAACATGGGACTTTAAATTCAAACTGGGACTGTATGCATTAGCTCACCAGTAGCTTGTCTTCTTGACTGTCCTTGCTGCCACCTCATATATGTTCAGAGGTTCACTGGTCCTGAACTACTTTCTTATAGATGTCCCTGAAGTTTTCTCTCATTTCCTTATGGCTTTTTTTTTTTTTTTTTTCTGTTTTGTAAGGTTTTTTCCCCCCTAATACCTTGAGATAAAGAAGAACAAGTCTTATGAAGAAACTGGGATTGTTTAGTCTGGAGAAGAGAAGGCTGAGGGGAGACATTACTGCTCTGTTGTAGTGAGGTGAGTGTTGATCTCTTCTCCCAAGTAACTAGGAATAGGATGAGAGGAAATGACCTTAAGTTGCACCAGCGGAGGTTTAGATTGGATAATAGGAAAAATTTCTATACTGAAAGAGTGGCAAAGCATTGGAATAAGATGCTCAGGGAAGTGGTGGAGTCACCATCCCTGGAGGTGTTCAAAAATGTGTAGACATGGCACTTTGGGACATGGTTTACTGGTCATGATAAAGTTGGGTTGACAGTTGGACTTGATTATCTTAGAGGTCTTTTCCATCCTTAATGATTCTATGATTCTAAGTGTAAGGGTCCTGAGTAGGTCTTAATTTCCCTGATTAGTCTCACCTGGGACAACTCCCACCACCCTGCCCTGACACACTTTCTGCTCCTGGTACCAGGGGCTCAGGTTCTGGCACCCAGTCCTTGCTGGGGCTCTGCTATAGGTGTGCCTGTCTCTGATTGTGTTCCCTGTTGTTGGTGTTCTAATTTTCTGAACTGATCTTGGCTTTGACTCACTACCTAGTCTTTGCCTGATCGTTATTGGACTCCTAGGCTGGAAATGGAACCTCTTGAAGTTATCACCCTTGCTCTGTTCACCCTGTTTTGGACTGCAGGATTGTGCCCTGCTAGTCATGTTGCTGCTCTGTCTGTTCTGTGGTCACTTTCGGAGTCCAGCACTGCTGCTTTTTTGGAGCTGCTTTGCTCTTCATTTGCAGCTCTTGCGAATATGAACTGGATTGTGTGTCAAGATGTGGTTATGCATGTGCGTGGAGGCATGAGACACTCCACAGAACTGCTGCAGTACCACTGCTGTCACGTGGAAAGGTTGAGGCCTTATCTGCACCAGCTAATCTGAAACTTTTCCTGACTTGTGCTAACTCGTGAGCTGTTCTCCAAGTCACTCGAATAGTACAGGTGATTATTCATTCCCTGTCACAACTCTTACTTGCTAGTTTAGACCTAGCCAGATAGTGCAAATATTTGTTCTCCTTGCTGAGCACCAGCTGATTGCATTTGTTTCAGATGACTCTTTACCACACAGCACCTAGTTTAGAGTTGCCTGCATAATTTACAAAATTCTTATAAAAATACTTTATATAAAATACTTACAAAATAGGCATATTCCTTCAGACTTCAGAGTATTATATGGATAAAGCCCAGTAATTACTGTGAGGGTTGCTTTGACATAAGTAATAACATTTTTGGGTTTTCTTTCATACTTTGTCCCCCCGCTTTGCTCTGAGGAAATACCTGCTATCTTTCAACTTGGTTTTGCCTACTCTACTATTGCTTCATACTGAAGTCATGGTAACTCAAGTTAATGAGAAAGTAACCAGAGCAGCCATGAAAAGATAAAGATGAAATCTGAATTCTGAAACATATCCTTTTC
Organism: Actenoides lindsayi; assembly: GCA_025331215.1. NCBI lineage: Eukaryota > Metazoa > Chordata > Aves > Coraciiformes > Alcedinidae > Actenoides > Actenoides lindsayi. Next base: position 26,645 of record WTSP01024779.1, on the reverse strand, counting down.
TTTATTTTCAAATAGTATTTTGTCTCTGTAACTCACACCAAGTCCTGCATCACCTCTGTGCACACTGCTGCTTCCTGTTGTGTTGTACTCGATCATTCCCTCTGCTGTCGTCTTTCAATGTGTGCTGGTATTTGCAGCAATAATCAGCTCATGCAGTGAAATGCCGAATGATTCTGGTAGGCCCAAAGGAGCAGTCTGCTCTTCGAGTTGAGATTAAGGAACTTCAGACAAATGTGTCATTCTTCCTCAGAGACACTTGAGGGAGTTTTCAAGGCTATTCTTGAAAAGTGTGAAAACAAAAGCAAACTGGAATGACATTGGGGAGAGAGGTTTGTCTAAGAAAAATATGTTCTTGTCTTCCTGTTATGGTGCTGGCTTTCTCTAAATTGGGACCCTAATAGTTAGCCAACTTGAAACTTACTCAGATTCAAAGCTCCTAGCCTTTGTAAAAGAGAGAAAAATTAATCAAGCTACCCTTTTAGTGCAAAATGTAGATTCCACATGTCCCAGGGTCAAATATTTAATTTAACATAGAGACCTATAAAGCTAGAATCTTGCATGTGTTTCTTATTTGATGGGAGCTTTGCTAGAGGTTCAGCAACATGAAGTTTGCTCCATTGCTTTTATGCCAGCTTATCTTTAATATCTGTTAGTTTAGAGTGTGTGAAAAAGACTGATGGTTTTACAGACCCTCAATAAGTAGATTTAATGTTGTCATATACTAATCCACGTTGTTGCACTTAACTAATCTATTGATGTAGCTTAATGTTTCCTTGAAACTTGATTGTGAGGAACAGTTTTCTTACCTTCCTTACTAGTACACTGGGTTAGATGAGCTCTTCTGTGTGTCGTTTACCCACACCTTCAAACACTAGATGGAGCTATTCAGTGATATAGTCAGGTGATGTGTTCCATCAGAAATGGGATCACAAAATTCCTTTTCACTCATATCTCCAGCCATAATTTGCACAGAGTCACCAAGATGAAAAGACAAAGTAGTCTGTAAAACTGCGTGATTGAGCCAAATTGTAAGAACTGTAATATGGTTTCATTAAATTTGTCATGGACAGTTTCTTTCACATTTCCAGCTTTGATTAAACAGTCAGGTTTGTCAGTTCTGTATTTATACTGATATTCATTACTTTCTGAGCTTTTTTGCTTTCTTCCATATCTCATATCTGCCATATGTGATATATATTATGCTCCAATTGGCCCACTAGTTTGGAAATGGGATATGAAGTTCTTCAGACTAGATTGTTGCTATGAATCCTTTTCTGTGATTGCTACATGACAGCCTTTCAGTGACATATATGAAAGAGATGGCTTGGCTTAGAACCAGAATGAGTAGTCTGATATCAGTATCATCAGTAACCATTAAAAATGCCATTTAGCAGAAAGCCCAGCTGAAAACTTGATGCCAATCAAAAATATCAACCTCTACTTCACTCATACTCTTTATAAGCAAAATACCAGTTGTAATGAAAAGTTGCAGAGCCATTCCCAACCTTGTATTTCTTTGTGGTAAGGGGGGCTACTAATCAGGCAAATTTCATTGGCTCTACATCAGTCAGGAAATGATTAAAAATCAGTTTGGATTTGCATGAGTGTACTGTCAAGTCCAGATCTGTAAACGGGTTTTAACAGCTTCCAAAGCCTTCATTACTTAAATTTGTGACTGAAAATGCATTGTATTTGTACCGGTGGTTTGGAGGTACTTCAAGGAGAGCAATACAGTCTGCTATTGGATCAATGCTGGCATGACCAAGGTGTTCTAGTGAGAGGGACCTTTGTGTTACTGATGCTTGGATACATGACAAAGAAGGAGGTTGCTTGTTTCATTTTTTTTCAGAGCAGTGAAGGATGAGTGTGTCATTATATCAGCAAGAGAGGTATGTCAGAACTTCCTCAAAGCTTGTTTGGTGGTGTAAAGATGATTTTCTTTTTCCTGTGGTAAAAGATTAAAAAGGAATGACTGGCCATTCCCAACGAGTGCTCGTGTTCGGTGCAAGGTGACTATTGCCTTTATCACTGGTTTATATGATGGCTTTTGTTAACTTCCTTTTTTACCTTAATAATAATCTTTAAACACTGCTAAGCATTGTCAAGGAAGACATAATACTAAATTGCCAGTAGAAGTATGTAAAAATGAAATCGGAAACTCACTAGAAGATTTTGAAGAATTTTTATTCAGTTTTCAAATGAAAAGTCAGACCTTAGAGATGACTCATACTTCTAGGTCATAGCAAATGGAGAAATGCAAGGAAAATTCTTATGAAGTTGTCACTTCTTGAAGCATTTGTAGTCTCATGTAGAAAATTTAAGAAGTGGAGAGCTCATGTTAGTGACTAAACTTTCAGTTGTTTTTCCCCAGCCTAAATCTGGAATTTTACTGAGTTCTTCCTTTCATAAATCTTGGGCTTGTTCTCAGTCCACCAGCAAATAAATATACAAATAGCTTGTCCTGGCCTGAGTGCAAACAATTCTGTGTTAGGTTAAGGAATATACATAGTTCATGGAAAGAAAAGGAAAACTTTTTTTCTTGGGTTTGTCCATTATGAGAAGAAAGGCATCATTATTGCATATATTTTTAAAGTACCACAGCTACCTGAAGAACAGACCTTTTAATTTAACTAGTAAACTTGGCAAAAGGTTGGGAAAGGGTTCTGCAAGAGTCATCCAACTTGTTTAGTATTACAGGCTCCAGTATCATGTGAGTACCTAGCTAGCCACATGCTTCCTGCTGCAAATTCATTATTTTCCTCACAAAAATGACCTTGAAAGTGGGAAGGAGGAAATGGGTGATTGCCAGTTTTTCTACAATAGGGAGAAAATATTTTCTTATTGCCAAAGTACATATAGGAACACACTGCTAACCAGCTCCAGCCTCAAAAGCCAGTGCTAACTTACTTCTCTAAGATTTTTGAATGCTAACTTCAGCTGTACTGCTTTTGATTACAAACTGTGTGTGTGTAAATACAATGTGCAGCAGATGAAAATATATGCTTCTAATAGGAACTGCATACAGTGGATAGATAACACCATTGAATCAGTGACAGTTGGGGGTGAGGGAGAAGAACAAAAGAAGCTTGGTGAGGCAAAGACTACATCTGCAGTTCTGCAGCTCTGGTATAGACTTCCTGTCTTGCTTATCAATGGCATGTATCTTACTCCTTATATATTAACGCTAAAAATATACTTTGTGTATCCTAACTTGTTCTTAAATGCTATAATCATTCATTAGAGCTCACAGGTGAGAACTATTTCCTAAGAAGCCAATTTTGCATGTCAAGTAGTTCAAATCCTATGGACTTTTCTGCTCATGTTCATTCCTTTAAGGCAGACTCCACTCTCACTGAAGTCAAGGTTAGAGAAAGCTTGCATGGTGGATTTTAAGGAAGAGAATGAACAAGAAACAGCAATGTAATAAGACAGCTTCCCTACTGTGGACCTCTTATGACCATGAGTGACACAAAATGTGCCCCATTTTCTGCACCCTGTTTTCTGTCTTCACATGCCATTTAAAAGTCCTGCATTTCTTCCTTAAAAACTGGTGATGCTGGGGATTCCACTGATCTTCTGCCTAGGATATTAAACTGCCTGGACATTTTATTTTTATGTAGAGTGGTTTGATTACTGCAATTCAATCATCGTCAAAACACCCCAGTGTGATGTGAACCTCTGTTAGCCTCTTGTCACCCAATGTAGGCAAAAATAATTATTAGTATTGTAATGTCTTTGGTTCCTGTCTTGAATGTAATGGAATTGCCTACCAGATGCTTGCTTGGCTGCTAAATGTCTTGGTATGTTCTCCAGGTGCTGCTGTCTTTATTAAATTGTAAGTCCTTTCTGGTTGTTCAGAAATATCAGAGAGATCTCTTTTGTATTATAATTTCCACCTACTGTTTGAAGGCTCCTGAATTCTGTTTATGACAAATCTCTCTTTCATTTCTCATTTATAAGGTAATCTTTCCACAGTGCCTGCATTTCATTTTATCTCTCTCCTTTCCTGCACTCCCATCCTGGAGAGGATCCTGAAAGGTGTGCTAAATGGATATACTTCAAAATGCTCAGTGCTTCTTGGAAAGGTTGAGCAGCTCTATCTTCTGTTGCTCATCCTTACTTCTTGTTTTGCTGTAAGTTCTTTTTAAAATCTAGTTAATGAAACTACATCTGCCAGAGTTCTTTTTAGCTTTTTTAATGCTTTCTGTTTGTATGTCATTTTATACCTGCTTAAACCATACTTCTTTGTAACATCATTTAGAGTGTTTACTAGGACTGAGTATCTCTTCTATTTTCTTTTTCCCTTTCAAAATTTCAGAAGCACTCATCCTGATGCATCTTTCTATTTAGACTGGCGGGCTACCTGTATTTATTAGAAAACTTTTGTGCTGAGAGCTTAGGCCTATAGATTAAAACTTTTTTCTCTGTTAGCAATCGAGATCATTAGTAATACTGATAATGACCAAATGCACACAGCTTCATGGAGTTATTGCTAGTTATGAGCTCCTCTTTTGTAATTTCTATCTCTGTCTATGCATTTCTGAAACAAGTCCTCAGTGTAAGATGATAGTTCCCAAGTAGTATGTGCTTTCTTCTAAAAAAAGTCAGAGTCAGTAAAACCCACACCTATGAAAAACAGAAAAGAAGCTAAAGTTAAGGTACTTTGATCCACAAGGTCTTCATAACCAGGAAAAACAGTTAAAATAACCTGACTGAATCTTAAAACTGTTCCTGGAGCTGGCAATATTTACTGGGAGATACTTGGATGAGGTTTCACTTGTCTGTGTTAGGGTACCTCCATTAAGTGGAGATGTAATGAATGATGCAAGTTTTAACTGGAAAAAGCTGTCAGACTCATGGATGTGATACATAGTGATGTGTGGGTCCTGCTATGCCTTGATTGTGGACACACAGTCACATTACCATAGCTGTCTTCCAGATTACCAGTGCAGACTGGTAGTCAATCAGAAGTCTCACTGTGGTCCAACAGACCTCCAAATGGGAAATGCACCTTGTCTTGCAGTCACAGGAGCCTAGGAACATGGAAACTGGGGTTTGGAGAGCCATTGTGGGCTCCTATTATTTGCATTGTATTCTGCCTTATGATATGATTGGTCATACTCTTGTGTTTTCAAAGACTGTGTGCAACTCACTCTGAATAAATCCACTCACTCTGATAAATCAGCCCCTTTTCCATTGACTGAAAAACTAGCAAGGCTCCACTTCAATAGAATCATATTTGCCATGTTTGGGAAAACTCACAGTGCTTGAAGGCCACTCACAGATAAGAGGGGAACACCTTGCATGCACACGGCAGGCATTCGGGCAGCAGCATGTTCCATATTCCCTTAAACCTGCTTAATCCTTCTGGTTAAGGAGTTAGGACAAACCATTGCAGAGGGATCAACCATGCCTTTAACAGTACTCTCACCACTGCTTCCCATGAGGGACAGGACATTCACTGACTGAGGTCATTGAGGAAGTCCAGCAGGGCTGTTTTGTCATGGCTCACCACATGCACGGCTCTTTTTGATGTTTAGACTGAGCTTGGCATTCAGAGAGTGGGGAGTGGGTGGGTAGTTTCTGACAGAGGTAGTTGCTTTGTGGCTTTGGGAGAATTGCATTTTGAAGAATAAAGCTCTTGTCATCACTCTGCTTTACGATATACAGCACTTATCTGCATTTCTGAGCACAGTGCTGTTATTGTACAAGAAACCTCAATCATCCTTTCTCCACCTCCCCAGCCTGGACTAAATGTGGGGAAAAAAAAAAAGAAGTGAAAATCAATGCTGCTTTTCTATCTCACTGGTTTGGTATTGGGAGCTGACAAAGGTATTGCAGAGGGAGTTCAGGTGGGGTAAAGCAGCACTCTAGGTTGTGTCCTTGCAAATGTTTTCTATGGGCACAAGGTTGAGAGGCAAGAACAATGCTGATAGCCCACTCTTGGTAATGGGGCTGTGGGATCACGTGGAAAAGAACTAAGAATCTAGTGGAGATGCAGTTTCAGCACAGTGCTCCCAACAAATGGGATCCCAACAAATTTTGCCACCTTGGAAGTGTATTGCATCTCTTGTTTTTCTGCAAAATATTTTCGCTTTTTTTCCAAATGTGAGTGGGTATTGATCACTATTTGTCTCAGCTAGCAGTGAACAGGAAGTTTGCAGTATTCTGACACTGCCACCATATAACCCTAACTCCTAAGAAAACCTTGGCACTCTTCAAGGAAATGTAATGAGTAAGTATTTTCTTCAGTTTGTCAAATTGCACCACTTGGAATTTTCCACTGGGAGAAAGGACTAGCTGCCAACATGCTGAGAGAATTTACAGAAATTAAAAGACAGGGGAGAAGGGAAGAAAAATAAAGATTCAGAAAGGGGTATGGCAACAAAATGTTGACCAGGTAAAAGCCAGGCAAAGGTATAAAATGTATCCTCTTCCTGAAGAAGAAGTAGGTGATGTATCAGTTGGAATAGTCAGTAGAGGGCAGGCAGTTTGTGCCAGAAGGAAACACTGACATCATTTGCAGAATGTCAACTGCTCCATCTTGTCACAGGATCTTTGAAGGGGTCAAGAGTGTTTCAGTGGTAGATAGGTGTTAGGTAACCACTGGGGGGGATCGTGTGGTAGTTTTGCCCCTAAGTGGATTCATAACCCTGTGTGCCATAATTTTACTTCATTAAATACTGAAGTACATGTGGAGCACAGCTGTTCATTAATTTTCCTCTGAAAGGAATTTAGTGTACGAGCACCAAAACCACTCAGATCGATGACAGGCAAATGGAGACAGCTGGCAGGAAGGTGGCAGAGCTGAATCAAAGCTATGCCTGAGCTGAAGCCGAAGCTCTAATATAGGTGCATTTTAAGAAAGCATGCAGATTTTGGAGCTCTTTGAACCAATAATTTTTAATAGCAAAAGGTTTTGTTACTTACCTATGACAAGTGCTCCAGTATTACCTTTGTAGTCACCTAAGTTTTTCACTACTTTTTACTGACTTAATGCTGAAAAATTTTAGATTACTGTCTTCCTGTCCTCTCTTGTTTTCTGTGGTATTCATTACAATTTGTTTTTATAGCACTCCAGTCATCAAACCCAAGCCTGAGATGTCTCTGCCCTGACCAAATGCTGAGGCGGGGAAGCACAAAATTTCATGTCTGATCTGCAGTGTGAGAGCACAACAGCAGTCTTGGTCCTGCTGGTTTGTGGCATATGCAGCTGAATTGATACAGACTTCCTCTGATTTATCATCTAAGTAGCAAGGAAAATTCATCTGACAACACATACTTTGAATTCCTATCTGGGTGTTATCAGGCTACTTCTCCAGTAGCCACTTTCACACCAAATTGAAGTAGCTTTATGAAGATAAAGGTTTAACAGCTGATGAATGGTTTATCATTTCTTTCTGCCTTGAAATCAGTTGCTCTAGTTCATTCCTGCTTTGGGAAGAGATGGCCAAGTATCCAGACCTGTCACGACTCCCATGAGACTACTTCTCATGCCTCTGGCCCACTCCTCAGCTTCAATGAGATGCTGAACAATGTGCACAGCTCCTTTTTCTCTGAAAATCCATAGCCTTTTTCAGCTATTTGGCAAAGCTTGCCTGCCTTGGTTGTGGAATTTTAACACAACTGGGGTCACCTTTTACAGCTAGGGATTAATGGAGGGTCATAATGTAGCTATTCCCATCAAGTAATGTTACGTGCATGCTTTCTGCAGATGTTCACCTCTGTGGTGCAGCTCCATCTATGTGTCTCATACACTGTCAGTCTCTTAAGACAAGGGATCTATGAATCTAGGTATCTATTTGAACATTTCTGTTTTATTTGAAGACTTCAAGGTAGTGGCTTTTAAGATACGGACTAATGTAGAAACCTTCATTAGAAAGCTTCCTTCTCTAGAGATGGGCAGTCAGAAGGGGTGGGGGGAAGAGAAAAGTGTCTTGAGAACAAGTAAATCAGTGTGTGTTTAGAATTGTAAATTGTCTAATATTTTTTTTAAGTGATTTAAGTTAATTTAGATTCCAACACAGTCCCCCAACACAAGAAGGACATGGACCTGTTGGAGTGGTTCCAGAGGAGGGGCACAAAGATGATCAGAGGGCTGGAACACCTCTTCTACAAGAACAGGCTGAGACAGTTGGGGTTGTTCGGCCTGGAGAAAAGTCTCTGGGGGGACCTTATTGAGGTCAATGAGGGGAAATGGCTTCAAACTGGAAGAGGGTAGATTTAGATTAGGAATTAGGAAGAAATTCTTTCACTCTGAGGATGGTGAGACACTGCAACAGGTTGCCCGAGGAAGTTGTGGATGCTCCATCACAGGCTGCATGGAGAAACCTGGTCTGGTAGGAGGTGGCCCTGCCCATGGCACGGGGGTTGGAATTAGATGATCTTTAAGGTCCCTTCCAACCCAAACCATTTGATGATTCTATGATTCTGTGATATATTAAAAAATAGAAAGTATTCTTTCATATGTTCTCAACATAGGATATTGTACAGTTTTATCTCTCACTAGGCTATGTTTCTGCAGCAAGTTCAGAGCAGTGACAAAGCCATCTCCTCATTCCCATCTCCTCATTCCCATCCCAGAAATTTCTCATGCCAGAAACATCTGGAACTGTTAGGCTTTTAAAAGCTGTGTGCCTATGTAGTATGATCTGTCAGTTGTAGATTTATTTTGAGAATATACAGTAGGACTGTGTTTACATGAGAATTGCCAGAGATGTTTCCCAGGGACTTCAGTGAGAGCCCCGAATTTTTGTTTGTTTACCATACACGTAATTATGAGAAATTGTAGAGAAGTAGAACTTTTCTCTGGACAGCATGCACAATTTCAATTACTGGCAGCAGAACAATTTGTTTTAATTTTAAATCATTTCCTCTCTGCCTTTTTAAATTCTAGAATCACCAGGGATTTTTCTTCATGCTCAACTGCAACTTGAATCAAAGGATTCCAGAAATGATTATCCTAGTTATGTTGGATGGGACTCTTCTCGCTGCATGTAGAAAACTCTGGAGACTCCTATGTTGTTAATCCTCCTAGCCAAAGACAGACATACAAAAACTAGACAGTATTCTATTGATAATTCTCCATTCATTACAAAGGCAGTCCAGCCAACTCTTTCAGAACTAGGTCTTTAAATTAGAAAAAGTGAATCCCCAAACTGGAGATTAATCCTCCAGAGCAGACTGTTGCTGATCTAGAAAAGAGTGTTGTATTGTACAGGTTGTGGACTTGATTTGTCTTTGATCTGGGTTTTTTCTGTGAGCTCTACTGCTGACCTCTAGTACAATCATGGGTGACTCAGTTTACCCTGTTTACTTCTAGTTCCCTAAAATGTCTTCACATTTTATTCAGGCTGTAGTCTCTTCAGGGCTAGGAATGTTTCTGGGATTGTATAGCAATTTGCATAGTTGGGTCTATCTTCTGCTGGGCCCTGTAATTACCTACAACATCCACAGAGAAAGGTGAGCAGAGTGTTCCTTGCAGACCTGCTTTCCTATACAAGTATCTCCAGTCTTGTAACATCACTGACAAAGAGTGTTTGCTGGAGATCCTAAAGCTCCATAGCACCTACTGTCTCTTCATCTGATGCATTCCGCCCTCCAGTTCATTCTCTTGGTACAGACCCTGTCTCTGCCTCTCATGGACTCACAGGAGAAAACAGTCTTTCCTGACAATTTCAGGATAACAACCTTTAAAATAACAGGTTGTGGAACCATTTGCAAATTTCTGCTCAGATCGTAGTGTTTCCCATAAGACCAAACTCCCAAACCAGCTGAATAAGTATGCAGTTTGTGTAAGAGGCTGTGTATCAGCAAATAATTTATGAAAGCATTAATAAAGCCCAGCTAACATCTTCACTGTGTAAAATACAAACTCTGGCATATAACTTGCTTTCTGACTCTGTAATAATGTACATTTTGCTTTCGACAAATCAAATATCCCTGGTTCTTTCCCCTTAGGTTGCATTTTCTTTATTAATGCTTCCAGATGTCAGCTGGAGCCAAATTTGTAGGCAGGTACAATGACACAGTGGTATACTACAGTAAATTCCCCAAGCTTGCACTCTGTGTCTTCAATACAGTGGATGCAGTGAACCTTGGGGGCCTTTATTTTTATGACAACAATAAATAGTGAGATGAAGACTTATCTTACAACTCTTCCCTTTGATGATGACAGCATTCTATAGTGCTAAGCCAGTGAAACTAGACATGCTTAAATAGTACAAAGATTGGAAAAAAAAAACAACCCAAAACACTGTGATTGCTGTGGAAAAAAAACAAGCTATTCAGCTGTCCAAACCCAGTACAGAAAGAAGGTAGGTTTTACTATTTTTATTCTTTGGGCTCTGAATCTACCAAATGACACTACCAAAGGACACTACTCAATCCCACAAACTAAAAATGTGTCTTGAATGAACTCCAGTATAACATTAGGGTTCATTTTAACACTCTCTGTCAAGGATCAAGGCCCATGATTAAAGAAAGTGACAAAAAGCAAAAGTGTTTCCCCGCTTGCTTAGCAAAATGTGGCATGCAGAGATGAGACCTGAGGTCAGGTTTGCTGTCAGAACGCTTTTGTTAGTTATCTATTATGGAATTTCTTTGCCCTGGGTCAGATCAAATCCAAACCACTTTATTGGCTTTGGTCTGTATAAAAATTTCATTTTGAGCCTGTTTTTAGCCATGGAGTTGGGCTTCAACCAACAAAATTTAAAAACCAAAAATCTCTTTTTATTCAGGCATTTGTTTTCTGGTAGAAAAAAAATACACATCCAGTAAGGAACATTTCTATGCTAATTATTAGTTGAACATATTTTCTGACAGATAATTCATATGCCATACAAATAGTAAATATGTGTGCATGCATGTCACCTTTAATTATGGGACATTCAAGTTTGCTGCTGAAAAAAATAGGAGGGAAAAAAGCAGAGAGTTCAATTTATTGCTGCTTTTAAACCTCATGGAAAGGATGAGTCTCTTCATTTTCAGAAAGCTAAGGACCAAAAATAATGGAGTTTCAGTCAGAGGTTCTGTTACAGGCAGGATCCCCTTGTACAACCCATTTCTGCAACAGAAGTGATTATTTAAAGAATTCTTTTTGCAAATTATCCAATTTAAACATAGCAGATTGTATGGTAAAGTGATAATCCTCACAAGACCACTCTGAAGTAGGTAGATAAGCGTGAGTGCTAAGAAAGTGACTTGCTCTTTCCACATCATCAAAACACTGTCTCTGATCTTCTGGTTCTGGAAGTTATGCAGAGCCAGGAGATTTTACCATGCTTGAAAGAGAGTTTTGGATAGGAGCTGCACTTTTAGGAAATTCTCACTTCGGGGCACTGGACACATGACTACAGAAGGTTTCCAGAATTTTACCATTATTTTGCCCCCTTTTGTGACAGGTTTGTGGATGTTAAATACCAGAAGGATGCTTCAAATTCCAGGATCTTTTGTATCATCACTAACTGGTTTTAAGATATTTATTGGAAGAGCAGATGGGGTTTGGGAAAGGCAGGTAGCATACAGTACTGGAAGCTATAGTGTCCTATAGCTGTTTATCCCTAGTTTTGACTTAACTTAGAAAAGATGCTTAATTATTTTGTCCTTTACTTTCTGTCTACAGTCAGCTTTGATTTATGTAATGAATGCATGATACAATATGAATGTGTTATCAGTGTTTTATAACTAAAGAACTACTCCTAAAACTTCAAGCTCTGCTATTTCAGGTCCGCGTAGAATTGACATAATTGTGCATGTAAACAAGGCATTTGTACAGGGTTTAACTCAAAACACTTGTGTAACTGAGGTAGCAGGACACATACTGTCTTTTAACATTGGCATGTTGCAGGACAGCTGTTTTTAATCCCCTAGTTTCGACACTGTAGAAGAGAAATCTTTACCACAGTAAGATTCAGGGGCTGGTGAATTCATTACAGAACGATCTTGAAAAGCTAGGTCTGTTTTCCCTACCCAAAAATAGACTAAGCAGAGACTTGATTACAAGACATCAGTACTTTCAAAAGTCAAAACTGATAAATAATAAAGGCCTCTTTATTCTAGCAGGGAAAGGCATGAAGAAAACTAATAGCTGAATGTTTCATCCAGACAAATTCAAATTAAGAATTGGTGCCTCATTTCTAAGAGTGAGATTGATTAACCACTGGAATAACTATTAAAGGACATGGAGTCCTTATGTTTTTAAGCCTCCAATTGAAGACAGGGCAATGAAAAGCATATTTTTAGAAGATGTATCAGTAAAAAGAAGAAAAAAATTGCCAAGCTCAGTATACAGGTGATGATAAAATTCAAGGGTATGTATTACACAGAAGGTCAGACAAGGGGATCTGATAGTACTTTCTGGTTTTAAACATCTGAGTGAAGACAGACCAAGGGAGAGAGATTATTCTCAGTATTTTCAAACACTGAATAAATTGTTAACATTTATCACCCTGCCTGTGATTTCAGCATTCTGCTTGTGAAGTGCAACACAGAAATACAAGAACCCAGAACACTCAAAATGCAATTACATTATATGGATGGCAGGCAAGGCTTTTATCATCCAACACTAGGCTGCTGTTGTACCCTGGAAAAAATATGTCTGCTGTGGCAAACACTGAATCTCATCTGCTTTATGCAAAATGAACAAGATGGAAGAAAATACATACACATAACAGCACTTCCTATCTGACAAGAAATATGTTTGTGTCTTACTCCAAGAAGCAGAGCTGCCTACGTATGCATGAGGTAGGTACATTCAGGTCCTTATAGACATGGAATTTGATTAACATCCAGTTTGTGCATCACTCAATGAAGATGACATTCCTTAGAAATTAAATGTGGTAAACCGTTATCAGAAGACCCCACTCTTTCATATGCATTATTGAGCAAATGTGAGAACTGGGCAGGTGGACAAGTCAGGTAGGGAAAGGAATTTTTCAAAGTTGTCCAAGGGTATCTAAGGGAGATGAATTTATGGCACTGGGTAATGAAAGGTAAGTCAAGTGAAAGTTCTAGCAAGTTGTAACCTTGCAGAGGGAACACAGAGACTGGGAGAAGAGCAGAATAGCTTCACTGATGGATCAGTTATATCTGAGCTAGTCTTTAGTAAAAGTTCAGTTTAACGTTACAGAATGATCTCTTTGAGAAAGGCATGATGTTATACAGTATGCAATTTTTATGATAGGGTTTGTAGTAACGGGTCACATAAAGAGCTGATGCAAGGAAGTGAAGAATGTGGAGATCAGCAGAAGCAAGATACCAGTTTGTATTAGGACTGAATTCCTACACATGAGTCAAACACACATTTATGTATAAGCTGATGTTTATGTGTAATAATTGGAAATCTGTGGGTAAGTACATGCTTAGCAAATAGGTATAGGCTTATGCATGTGTTTTAAATATGCAGAAAAGCCTTAGTCTGACAAATGGAAGATTTAAATGCACACTTTGTGAGATAGTGAGACTTCGTTGTGTCTCCTTTACAAAACAGACCTTATATCAAATTTGAGCTCCTTCAGTGATTAAAATAATGCCTGTTACATTGCTTGTACTTTGCTTATTCGTTTTCAGTATTTTCCAGGGGAATGCAGTGAATTTTGTCAATTTTGATGACTAGTGAGGGGTATCAACAATTTTAGTGGAAGCTGGTCACTTACATAGCAGTATACTTTTTTTTTCTGATTCATGTTCTTCATGCTCAGCTATCTCTCTAAGTGGTTGAGTTTCAAGAACTGGGGAGAAAATTGACCTGGTTTGTCTTTCTCATATCATAGTTCCATTTTGCTAAAGTCTTTGATGATGTGAGGTGCTCTAAAAATTTTTAGAAGATAAGCAAATATGTGCCCTTTACTTGTTTTTTTTTGTCAATGTTTTGCTCAGGATAATATCACCCTGTTTTAATTTAGCATAGCTCTCTTTATTTACACTGAAATGGCCTCAAAGAAGGAACTGTCTCAAATACACTGGTACAGAGCTGCATCCCTTTTTCATGACCTGATCCAAAGCCTATTGGAAAAAGAATGTTTACAACAGGTAGCACTACGTCTATTAAAATTCACAGGTTAGGTGGGAGGGAAAGTGTCAATTTCTATTCAGTTTTACAGAGTTTTTCCAGTAAGGTCCTTTCCATGTAGGAGAACTGGAGGGAACCCAGAAGAAAGCTGGAAACTTTTCATCCAACAATTTCAGATGTATTTCTAGAAGCAAGTAAAAATGCCACAAAGGGAAATGTACCCCACTGTTAGAAATGCTGTGAACAAAGTGTGACAAAGAGATCACCGTCCAAGGCAAGCACAACACTTTAGAGCACAGGCGGCAGGTGACCGTTCAGCATGACTGAACAAATCAGTTTAATAGAGGCAAGATACAGAAAAACAAAAAATTAACATCTCAACTAATTGGAGACTTACTCAGCATGCAGCAACACAGCACAAAGAACTTTAATTCCCTGCATTTACAGACGGCTCACAATACCGATCTTAAATTGTTCAGGACACATTAATGTCTTAGCGCAGTGCAAAATGTATAGCTCACTGAACTGAAATTCCCTGCCACATGCATATGGTAAAATACTTTAATCCCCTGTAAACAGAACAAAGTTAGAAATACTGTTCCTTTTCTATCTCCCCTCCCGCCTTTGTCTTTTCTCTTACTAAAAGGGGAGCACATAGTGAATAACAAGAAGTGTTTAAATCATGCATATTGTTTTCTCTGTTGTCTCAAGCTTCAATTTAATGGATGCATATGGCATGAATGTCAGCAAGTGCAACTGGATGTTTTTTCCACAAGGTTTTGACCGTGCTACATTAGAAGGCATTGAATTTTTATGTATATTGAGGCTTCCAGACGGCAACCTTTCAAGCAAAAGGGCAGTCTAATGAACTGCTTTTCAGCCACAGTTCTGCCTTGAGTAGTTGTTACTCTGCTGTGCTTTCCTGGACCTCTGCTGTCTACGTTTGTGCTGTCATTCTGTGAACTGGTCAGGAAATTGGTCCACTTTTGAGAGAGTAACTCTAATAATAGTAAAAAGATGATTTCCAATTGGATTACCTATCAGCTGGAGCAGATTCCCACTCTGGTTTTCAACCTGATTAGAGAAATGTTTTTACCACTATTACCTGGAGGATGATTCAGGGGCAAAGGGAAAAGCAGAGGGTACTAAAGCCAGTTTAAGCAGCACTGCTGTTTGGATGGCAAACCCAATTCTATAAAAGGAAACCTGCTGTTACTAGTAATCCTTTGTGGAGGTATAGATCTGTGTACTGGAAAACATTTAGTGATCTAGTATATAAAAATGATTGGAAAACTTTTTGCTGAGTGCTGAGGAAGCTTCATGATAATACTGTTATGCAGCATTTAGAGCAGATGGGTGGTGGCCAAATTGCAATGTAGCCCTGCTCATGGTAGCAGTGTTGGCTAGCATTTGCAGATTCAAAAGGGAGGGACAGGTCTGTTCTCCATACAGATCCTCTTATCCTATATCCTCTTACATCAGTCCTTGCTGTTGGTAAACTTAGTATCCTTTCCAGCTGAGGGGACCTGCTGTAACAGAACCAGACAGATCTTAGTCACCATCCATTTACAACAACAACAGCCTTCAGTGCTGAGTGTGCCACCTATGTCACTCCTAGGATATCCTGAGCATTGCTGGTGCCCTGCAAAATGATGTTCCAATGGAGCAAAGGTAAATGTCTTGAAAATAACATAGGGATGTGAGAGCAGTGGGTGATCAGTCAGTTGTGATTGGTGGAAAACTGCATAGGATGTGATTAGCTTCAGACATGTTATTCCTGGATCTCTGATCCAGTGCTCTTCTTCCACACGGCTGGATGGAAACACAGAGCCATCAGTCTGGAAGTTTGGTCTTGCATGCAGATTCACTGCACAGCTTGCCGTAGGAGTCAATTCCTTAAAACACAGCTGATAGTGCAGGGTCTCGAGCTACAGACAGTTTAGCAAAAGGCTCTGTTATTATGGTAGCATTAGTAATTTTGTTCTGAATCCACTCAGTGAGCGAAACAATAAATGTAAGAGAAAATGTTGTTTTCAGAGTATTTCTTCTAACCCTTGCATGTCTATGAGAAGGCAATCAACATGTTGATAAAATCCTCTGTTGGGGGTCCTTTCTCCTTCTACATCTTCACTAATGATTTGCAGTGCTGCCTAATGAAGTTACCATGGGGTCTAAGGCAATTGTCCGAGTTGCTTGCCTTAATGCTGTACACTGAGGTATTAGCCATTCAGAATTGGTGCTAGGACTAAGGACCATTTGTGGCTTTCTGTTGTTCAAAAGAAAGTAAAGTGCTTTTATGTATGTTTTTCTGCCTTTTAGGTGTATGAGGAGTAATTTTTTTTTTTTTCTCCCTATCAAGAATAGAAACTTACCCTTTTAGGTCTTTTTGACCAGTTAAATTTGAAAATTCTCATGTCATTACATGCTTTCCAGATCCTTCATCTTAACAAGAAATCCAACTGGAGCCCGTAGCAAAACTGCAAGCTTTGGTAGTATTGCAAATCTTGGTTTCTTGTAGAATGTTAGATTTGTGGTCCGGCTTTTCAAGTAAACCACGAAGTAGCAGGTTAAGATAAGGACCAGGAGGAATGGTAGCAGCTTGGTCTTAGTACATTACTATGCACAAAATGAGTTGAACAGGTTTGGATTGATGAAGTCCTATATCCAAGTCCTGCATTTTCAAGAAAATTTTTGCAGCTTGAAAAGATCTGACCTTTGTATAGCTATTTGCATATATACAAAAGCAGCAGATTCCAAGTCCATGGAGGATGGAATCAGGTTATATAGTATTGGAACTGTAGTAGACAGCATGTATTTTCTTATTTTATTTGTGTGAATAATTAATGCTTTCATTTTCATATATTCACAATACAAAAGTAGAATTCCTTATTCCAATATAATAATTCCCAGAAAATGAATATTCTTCAATGACTTGCATAGCATTAATTTACTGCTCAGGTTGCTAAATATATTTAGAAATTGTGTGTAGATGGAGCTCTGTATGGTTAAGGATGTCACCAAAAACTCTCAGTGGAATTATTTTCTCGTCATTCTTTGAGTCATTTGTTATGCTGTGTACACTGGCTAGCTCTGAGACAAGCCTTAAACTTTTCTTCTCTTAGACATTCCCAGTGGTAGCTTAATTTTAAAAATAGCAAAACCTGTTTCTTAAAACACAGGTCTTCATTAGATGGTATTAATAATGCTACATCTCGTATTTGGTATTAGTGCTGGCAACTTAATGAGTTAGTGTAGAGCACTTAATGAATGTTAGCTGATTGAGGCTATCTACTTTCACAGCAAAGTATCTTTTCTGTTAATGTTGATTCTTGTCTTGATTTTTGAGCTAACTTTCTTTTTGCAGTTGAAGCATGGGAATTGAGTGAGTTAGCCTAGGGGGCAGGAACCCAGAATATAAAAGAGAAATCCTGATTTGATGCAGGGAACAGAAGGTCTTTAATGCCTCCTCTGATGGGAAATGCTGATGAAGTATGGAACAGGAGTTTGGATGGTCACAGGAGGTGGGACTGATATCCCATGATTTGAGAAACCCTTTCATTTTACAGATTTCTCAAGAACAAATTAAAAATCCAATTAAAACCTTAAACCTAGTAAAATACTACTTTTCCCTTTCTGCAGAAGCTACTGTAACATTTGTGGCAGCTATGAAGTTTGAGAATTAGTTCCATTAAAATAAAGTGTGGTATTCACAGGTCATTCAATGCTAATGCTGTACAGTCAACTGCAGTATGTTTGCTAGTGTTTTATTCAGGCTAGTTTTGAATGAAGTTTTCATGCTGACCCATTTATCTGTCCTGAAACAACTGTGCTCAGCAGGCAGAATGCTCTACTAGTAACATGGC